>JAQFZW010002174.1:0-19303 GCA_034687055.1 Heteromurus nitidus
ACACACACACGATCCAAGTACAATATCTCTGTGGAAAAAAGCGGTATTCGTCAAGAAAAAATAATACATCCTCGTCTGGACGTGATGAACGTTGATCGTGTGTTTGTATGCGTTTGTGTGTGTGAGAGAGAGAATTTTTCTTCTCTTCAGTCTTCAACTTCTTCCTTATCATGAAGACGTTTTTTCTGAGTTGAGGAGATGGGATGATGAGTGATCCGTGATACATGATATGTGGGCAATTACACACAAGACTTGTGATGATATCGTTAAATAATCCTGAACCTGACCCGATCGACCCATAAAGTTCACTCTTGGCGGAGAGAGAAAAGAAGAAGAGCGATGTGACTACGAGAAAAAAAGAGACGATATATTTACTTAAAAACTCTATTCAATGAAGACTATCAACAAAAAAACCAACTCGAGAGAGAGGGGCAATGTGTACTAATGTACTCGTTTTTTGTATTATACGTACGTATACATACTTTACATACATTAACTGCATACAAAATATTTTATGTGTAAATAGCCTACTTTTTAGGGAAAAGCAAAGATGCATATACTGAGGCAGCTGTGAAAATACAATTTTTTTGTAAGCAGAGGGAAAAATCATAAATATCTTTAAAAAAAGAAAGAGATCTCGCTCTCAACTTACTCATTTTATAAAATATTTAAGCATATATATTAATGTAGTGACTGATGATTTAAAAAAACTCCAAAAAAGTATATAGATATGCATCATACTTTACTTGTACTACGCATGCCACACAGCAAATGGAGTATGGGGAGAAATGGGAAAAAATGAGAAATATGATGAGGAAGACGTGTGCGTTTTAGCCAATGACTTTTTTTAGTTGAAAGCATCATCCCAGTGAGTTATAAGAGAAGAAGAGGTGAGCGGATTTTAATAGAATTTTTTGTAGTTTATTTTGTGTGTGAGTGTGCGTGAACACCCTGTGATATGATAGAATAATTTTTTGAGCACAAAAAAAAGTTCTTTTTAACCAACGATAACTAACGTCATCATCAGAAACAATATTTTGAGGTCCTTCCCAAATCTATTTAAACCGAACCACACATGATCAAATCAAACGTGAAAAAATGTATATCTCCATCCAATCAGGAACCACGAACCACCAAGACGAGTTAAATATATGCGAGAGCTAAAAAGAATACACATAAAATACCGGGCAAAAATGCAATGAAAATCTGTGTTTTTTCTAGTAAAAGAGAAAGGAGGAAAAAATTCATTTTTCTACTAAGTAAATCATCTTCAAATAATACCAACCCACTTTCAACTGCAAAACTTTAAAAAAATCTTTCTACGGACACGTACCAATTTTATTACCATTTCAAAAAGTGCAAATCTTCGTTCAAGAAACAAAAAGATCCGTTCAAAAAAATTTTTAGGAGGAAAGAAAAGTATTCATTTGAAGCGAAAAGAAAGTAACATTTTTTTCTACCTGAATGAAGTGAATGAGAGAGAAAAATGCATATGTGAATTAACCACCCTAATATTATTTTGTAGTCGATAAGTTTGTGTCTAGAAAATATAGGAGAAGGATGATGGTGGTGATGATGATCATGATGATTATGTGTTTGTGACAATCCCCCTCGTTTTATTAGTGTACGCCGAGAAATGATAATATATTACAAATATACAAGAGATAGTCGTCGTGTATTGTACTAAAGTTTTACCAAGTGAGTCGAGTGGAGTACCAAACCAACTGCAAAAAATACAACCACATTTTAAGATACCATAAGTTATGTACTACTAACGTAAGAGAGCATAATCAAGCATCACACAACTTACAATAATACTGGTACCATATGTATGCATATATAAGTTCTATATAGAAGTTTCCATTTTATATTTCAATTTGTCTCAAATACAGAGTTACAAATTACAACTACAAAAAGGTATATAATCACATATGATCACATCACACCACACAGAAAACACACGTAGAGAGTATATATTGATTAGTTTTTAGGTTTTGGTATTTGGAGTAAAGTGATAAAAAAAAGTGAGGGTGAGAGACCAAACCCAATTTCTAGAAATCAGTATCACATCACACTCAAAACTCAAAAGTAGCACACAAAAAAAATTTGGTTCTGTAGAGAATAGTTCATGAGCGAGAGAACAACGCTAAGTTTTACATAAGTTAACTTAACTTTAAGACTAGTGACAAAGTATATACATATATACATACATACATAAGTAAATGTAATAGGTTACATACTGTACTAACTATTATTATGATATGATACTTTTGGCGAAAGAATGAAAGCAGAAATAAAAAAATCAATATTAATGTTCAACAACTCCGTTTCTCTGTGTACTATTTCAATCTGTGTATATTATGTACATAAATATATACATAAATAAACATATTGTGTGTATATATATACACCTTCGACAGATAACGTTTTAATGCCAATGATAAAAAATACTTTGTATAAAAATTGAGTACTAAAACCAGGATAATCTTATAGTTGTGTACAGTTTTACGAGTGTTTTTTCTTGTGTCGACACAAAACGACAAGTCTTGAAAAAAAGAAAACATTATACCAGAGCAAAGAAAGAAAAAATAAGAAAATAATGTTTTTTAGGAAAAGAAATACTCTTAATCAGCAATGCTTATACCTACATGTGCTAATATATTATTTAAAGAGAAGTTTGAAGAGAAAAGAAAAATAAAGCAGAGAGTCGTGACAAGTCCAATTTAAAAGAAACTCGAGAGAAAAATCATATATATTTATATCCATATCTTCTTTCTGAGTTATTAACTTTTGAAAAAAGTCGACACATACAATTCACATCCAATTTTTTCAAGCAGGATCTTCATACAATTTAATACTCACACAATATATATTTATATTCATAAAAATGTATACACATATTCACCTTACCTTATGCATATCATCATCATTATTATTGGTCACATTCATTGAGTATGATTGGCTTTAATATTAAATTCGACAGTTGTCTCGTCATCTTCATAATCCCCGAGAAAAAAAGCAACTCTTCTCTCTGTCGAAAAGAAGTTATTTTCTTGCTACATACATTCTTCACACTTCACCCAGGGGTCCACCATATATGTAATACGGTTGTAAGAATGCATGCTGTGCCTTGTCCATGTACACATGTATGTTTTTAGGCATATATACATACACTCTCATCTAATCATACACGCATTATGGAAAAAAAATGTTTCGCTCTTGTATACACAGATATTTTTTCTCTCGGCTTTTCCAAACTACGTCAATACACAATCAACATTGAGACTTTTGACTCATCCTTCATTAGGACAACCATTTATATTGACATATGTATATAATATGTAATCATTGTCAAACAATACAATCTTGTCGTTTCCACCGTCGTCTTAACATGAAAAAAGCACGTTTAACAAGAAAGTATGACGAGAGGAAAAAACTTCGGGTTTAAAAACTTTATTTACATATAACCATATTTTTACATGGATGATGTACACATGTAAGCTTATTCTTATTCTTTAGCGAAAAGTTAGTGACTCGAAGAATATAAAAGTCTTGTCAATTATGCATTATGTCTTGTGACGATCCAAAAACCTCTCTAACTAATGCGCTTTGTCTACTCAACGATGGCTACTCACTGAGAGAGGATGACTGTGAGAAAGAAAGGTGACGCGGCTACTGTATCCACATCCAATATATATCGACACATGAAAATTACAATCACAAGAATTTTGAGTAGCTTCTTCTTCTTCTTCTTGGAATAGTAGTGTGCATTATTATATTACACGGTAGCAGTCGAGTCATCATCATCAGTGTCAGAATAGAAATAAAAAAGACAGACGGAGGCAGGCAGAAGGATTAGATGACATATCCCTTCTCTTAAGAAAAGACTTGAGGAGAGAGAACGGATTTTTAAAAGGAGCCACTAATAGCATCAAAATGTTTTTTTTTTGCGGGAGGACGAAAAGACACAATGGGTCAGAGAGAAACAAAAACAGAGAAAGAAAGAAATAATCACCTCTTCACTCTCTACAATTACATACGTTGTGCGCTTCCATTATTCCAAAGACATAAAGCAAAAGCATGAGGGCATGAAATCGTATTTGGCTAACTTTTTGAGTAAGTCGCACTGAGGATTAGAGGAGAGAAGGAGGTATTATTCAGAGAGTGCTTTTTAAGCCCCTTTTCTAGTTTCATTTCCCAACATGCGTGGAACTCTCTCTCTCTCTCCCTTCTTCAAGCCAAAGCCAAGTGGCAAAGGCATATCAGTTTACCAATAATTGTCATCGTGTCCACATCATCATTACCTCCTTACTTAATATGAGAGTGCGTGTTTCCTTCGCAGTTGTCCCAGAGCTCCTCTTGGTTTATGCAAAAAGAACATGATATGCTTTTATTGTGGACAAAAAAGCGGCGGACTTTTTGTGCCCAGTTGGAGGAAAAAATTTATTGGAAATCGCATTGATACTCCTTTTACAAGAGAGAGAGAGAGAGAGCTCAGCAGTGTGTCCGTGTACATTACACACCTTGAATTATTCAAGTGATCTTTTTCTCTTCACAGAAAACACACCACCGGTCCGTCACCGTGTGGTGTTTCATGCTTTTTTAACGTAACAACACCACCACAAAAGCTCAAATGATTGCATGCGATCGTGGGCTCACGAGAAAAAAAAAATTATTTCTCTCAAGAGGGAATTTCCTTCGAATAAAAAAACTTTGATGATTATTGGTAATTCGTCGGAATCCTTGTTCCATCATATCTGGCTCAATGGCGAGCATGAATATGAATATCGTTTGAATTTCATCGTATCAATGACAGCCCATAGGGGTACAAAAAATATTATGTCAAATTGAGAAGGGTAACGGGTGGTTGACGTTTCAATGATTTGGGTTAAAAAGCTAGAAAAAAAATTGTATCAAAAAAGTTTTGGGGAAGCATGAACTGACCACCACGCACGTATCTTATCATTTTTTCAATGGATCCAACCATGCTTACGTTTGAGCCCCTATCGAGTTTGACTGATTTCTAATTTAGTCCAATATCAGCTAGATTCTTTGGAGAGTTTTTCATATTTTTCAATAGTAATTTTTACTTCACCTTGATAATTCTCGCCGGGTGCCGGGTAAATACCAAATCGAGGTTTGAACTGAAGTGAACGGTTCACCACCTCACCTACGAATATTACCCCCTGTATTCATTTCCACCGTAAACTAAAATTCACAGAGTGAAGTATATTTTTCCGCCTGTTCGCATATGTGTATTCATGAGATAGTTAGCACAAAAGTTACATAAAGTTTTACAATGGCACGACGGAAAGAATACATGTTCATATCTACCTCTCCTACTCATGCTTGTTTGCTCATCGTTTGAATTGATAGGATGATTAAAATATTGACAGTTTCGCTAAAAATTTCACAAAATATCGCGCAAACCCGAAAGGAGACCAGGTCGACAGATCACTATCAACTCGGTTGAACATTGAACATCTCTCTCTCTCTTCTGAACATATATTTGCAGAGAGAAGGAAAATGGAGCAGACACGAACAAGAGGAAAGTACAGTAGTCATTAAAGAGTCATGTCATCATTGATGCGAATGTGAATGTAAAGTATTTCGATTACCGCTCCTTGAATTGAGCATGAGCAATATTTACTCAACTTTTTGATGAAAAGGAATTTGGTAGCAAGTAGCAGCATGTTTGAGCGAAAAAGGTGAATTGCGAACATGAAATATATTTCTAATAAAATGCCGTTTTAACCTGCTCCTTCATTCCTCAAGTTATGTACTTCTCCACATTTCACTCTAAATTTTTAATTCAAACAGAACAGTGTATACACCAACCAGCATGTCGAAGACGACGTGGAGAAAGGGGAAAATGAAGTGAATGCAAAATAATTCTCGGGAGAACACACACTCAACAAAAATCATATCAAATCAAATGTATATTTACGTTTGTTAACTTGAGAGTACATGAAATCCAACTTGAGTCTCTTATATGGATGCAACATGAGCACCACCATACGAATACACGAAAATCATTTGCAGCTCTCCACCGTTGGTGTCGTTAATATCAAAAAGGAAATTGGTGACAGGGAGAGAGAGAGAGAGAGCGAAAAACAAGTGCCTTCGAGATGAATGTATATCTAAGGTTTTATGCACATATGGAATGGAGGGAGAGAATATTTGGTTGAGTGGAATATTTATTTTTAAAAAAAGAATATAGTAAAAGTAAGTATACACACATCGCACACATCAGTGGAAAAGGAGATAGATCTATAGATAAATAGGAAGTGGATTGCCATAAAGTTTTGACAGTATATTTTTGGGGGTGAACACGAGGGAATTTATTGTGAAAGGTGGCAAGAAGAGGAAATGGTTAAAATTAGGAAGCATCTGTTACTTGTGTCATACATCTTGGAAAAGTGAGAGAGAGAGAAAAAAAAATATGTGTGTTCGTTCGTAGTCATTCCTTGTTTGAGTCAGTGTATACTTAAGAGTATACATTCCTTCGTACATATCATATTATGTGGTAGTGGTGTGCAACATTATATTTATGAAATGAGAATAAATCAATGAAAAAAGTCAGTCGTATAAAATGGTGGACTTGTACTTGAGCACGTATATAGATTTCAATTGGATTTCGGATTTGAGGAAGGAAGTTCTTAGTGTGTTTGTTGTGTACAATGTTATATTGATGTTTTTCTCTTCTCTCCTTCTTTTCTTTTTTTTTTTGATAAAAACAGTCCAATAATGGATGACGAGGAATAAGTTGAAAAAGATATTGCGTAAGAGGATGAAGAAGGGAAAGAAGGAGAGAGGGATCGATTTGACAACTGGACTCTGCTCTTACACACATATACACAATAGGCATTAAAAAAGAATAGAAAAGATGTATGATCCCCTTTGGTCTACTCAAGTCAAAATGTCACATGAATTGGACATTCTTTTTCTCTCTCTCTCTCGCTGACTTTTTTCTCTCTCCTTCCCACAATATTGCTTTCATCTTTCATCGATTTCCTTCCCATTTCAACTCAGCGTTTTTTACTCAATCTTCTCGCTCTCGATTCCTTGTCTATTGATTTTCCTCAAGCTTTTTCTTCATCTTTTTGAGGGGTGAAAAGTATCAAACTGGAAGACGGAAAAAGGGAGAGTCACAGATACAAGATTTTTCTTTACTCCAAAAACGTTTCTTCTTTCAATTGAATGGCGAAGAGAAATTGTGCTCTTTGAGGGTTCAATACGAGTATTTTGACGTAATGCGAGTAAAATGATGAAATATTTTCAATGTGAATCAAAATAGGGCTGCCCCTCTCCTTCTTGCTTACAATCTTTCTATATTTTTTGTGAAAAGCGTTCAACAAGAATGACGACTGAACAAGAATGTGGAGTCATGTCACCTTGACATGATGACGGTGGTGTGGGATACATTAGATGCTCGTTCCCATTTTCCAATTGAATTTGAAAACCTCAGCCAAGTAGTAGTTTTTTATGAATGGCTTCCGTATAACTTGCCAACAACAATAAAAACACGATAGTTTGAACTGTGATAATCACCCGTTGTAAAATCATTTGTCCTTTTCGCTTCACACGAAATTAATTTTTCGTGGCTCTCTTCCGTTCACCATTACAGTCATCCCACATGTTTAACACTTTTTGAAATGTATGAAGGATATTTTTGTAAATGCGTGGTGAGAATGTAATTACTTGAACAACATTCATCAACAATGTAAACCCGTGTGCCCTTTTCGTACAGAGGAGTAATTATACGAGTTTGAGCATTCGATTCACGACACGAAGCAGCCTTGAAAGCAAAAATTGACTACGTCCAAAACTAACAAATTTTTAGTCTTGTTAAAGATGTTGCTACTAAAATTAAACATGGGTTTAAATATGAAATGAAATGCCATACATTGTTTTATGAATAAACTCGACTTTTTAGTAGTTACACATGACAAGCATACATCATCCTGTTTGTAGACATGTAGTAGTACTATGTACGCGTATATGTACTATTATACAACTGCCAATAAACGCATGCAAAGGAGAAAATAAACATATTTTTATTACGCTTTTATTGCACCACATGTTTACATTTTTAGCCGTTTCAAAAACTGTTTACATCGTTGCCAGATACTAAAGAGTGAAAGAATTTGTGTGCATTCACTGTTCACATTCAGGACATATGTTAAGTTAAACACGACCTTTTGATATTTGTATTCGTTTCATCCACTTCTTCATTTTTGTAATTGTGATATGACATACTAAAACGTCGAAGAATATAATCAAAACATCCTCAGCAGGTATTAAAGTAGGTAGGTATTTCAAGACTTTGCGTTTGCATTATTAGAGGTTGGTTGGCGATACTGAATGAAATGCCAGGTCAAAAATTATTATATTTTAGCAAAGGATAGCTTCTTGCAATATTCTCAATTTTCAGCCTAAGTTACAAATTCTTGGTCAACCCTGAGACCGAAACAATCAGATCATCATCAGATCGATCATTTTATTCGCATTTTTAATCCAAAATTGCAGTTGCTGACGACACCGACGGCTTTGGTGCAATAACACTTGAAAAAATATATATTTCGCCGACAAAAGATGTTCGCTGTCTCATTGTTCACCTCATTATCAATTTCACCTTTTCGACTTGATTGACAAGTCCCGGCCTTTTGCTCTGGATAGCTGGGATATTTCATTGAATCACGCATGATCATATGACGGTCATCATCATCGTCAATATCTGATGATAGCTTCTGCTGCCTACACGTCTGCTACTTTAAATAACTCCTGAGCGTGTAGTACAATGCTGTACATTCGCAATTACACACGTTCATACCCATTATGACAATTTATATTACACATGTATTGCTTTTAAATACAGAGTAAACTCATTTTTTATAATCAGTTTTTTATTCTCATTCGCAGATTTGCACACGTGTCAACAGCAAAATCCCAATTTCTCTGAACTCTGTCTTGTTTCATAATTTGTGTCAATCAATACTCGTGCTAATCAATACATATTTCGATTATCGTCGCGACCAGAGAGCTCTCTCGGCACATCTAAAAAAGCACAATTCTTTTTAACCCAAATTTGTGTAAACAACTTGTACGCAAATCAAATGCTCATTACACATTGAACCCATCAGGTTAACTTAATCGGAAGCGGTGACAGCAATCATTTTTCTCTCTCTCTCTCTCTCTCTGTTTTCTATTATCCCTTATCATCTTCACTCCATTTCCCTCATCATATCTCGAAGATAGCATACACACACGGGGGAAAATTGTTTGTCAATCGAATCGAACATCACAATTACATTTGCATCCGACATCCTTTCAATTCAGCCGTCAAAGGATCTAATCGCAATCACAAGACTTTTATTTGTTTCCTATACATGGTGTACACTGGTATACGAGGATAAAAAAATGTAGGGAGCTCGCACTCACATCAGACATCACCCAATTGGACCTTGGACAAGGAGAACTATATGAAAAACTCATTTAAATTAGTGTACGAGAATGAGCGAGAACGTGTTCAATTTTTTTTCTCTCTCTCTTTGTCACTGATGCAATTAATAATCAATCAATGCCGTCAATTATTCCCTCTATCGTCCACTTAACGCTCTTGTTTCTCTATTATTGAACACAAATTTTTAATGCATCACCGGCAGTGATCAAACGAGCAGTTAGAGAGAATGTCACCGTGTCCTATCAATATTACATGCAAACAAAATGCTCTCAAAGCAAACATTAACGTCGAAGCGGTATGCGAGAGAGAGACAATTACTTATTATATACTTCCAATCGAATATCGAACGAAAGTAAGTCAGCAAATAAATTACCAATCAATTGTGTTATTGGGGTAAAATGGTGATAAAGAGTGAGCAGTGAGGACATATTGATAACACATTATAAGAGAGCATTATGTCATTTGTGGAATTGATTTCATATATTTTTTTTCAGGTTGAGTGACAGCGGCGATGACGACGACTTGGAATGATAATGATGTGATAAGTAAGGTACACAATTGAACATTTGGTGTGTACTACATATTTTATGGTTCTGTGATGAGAGAACGAGAGAAGCCTTGCATTTTGCTTAAGTGAGAAGGACGCAGACACGGACGGCGTAAAAAATGAGAGAGAGAGAAAAACGTGCAATGAGCATATGAATGACAGGACATGGACAGAAAGTACATTAAAATGCATTATATCATTTCGTATTCTTTTTTCCCTTTCTCATTTCCAATCAAAGAGGAACACATTCAAGTTTTGTGAGAGAGGAGACGCACAGAAATGTACACACACGGACATGGTTGAAATATATATCCCCTTTTTGCCAATAACTAATAACATTTTGTCGGCGTTTTTTTTCGCTGGGGTTGTGTTTGTCACCTGAAAAGTGGGATTACTCAATATAATAATAATGATTTGATAAGAGGGCCATGAGGAGAAAAAAGGAGACCGCCAAGTGATTTCCACAGAGAAAAAAAATTAGTGTTTGACCAAGGCTTAAAAAGTATGTAAAAAGGAATCAATGATAAGTAAATGTGATTGAACATGATGCATGTGGTGTATTGACTTTGTCATTAAGCCGCCGACACATTTCAAACAGGTGGTGCGGTCTGTGTTCTGCCCCTCTCAACTACTTCACTTTGAGTGTATAATAATATGTGCATGGATGTTGAAACTTTGTGTAGACGCAGTATTTCGAATGATACAAAATATTTGTAGAAAATTGCTTATAGAGGATATGTACAGTAGAATGATATTGAAAGTGAATATTTTTCGTTGTATATTTGCAAAAAATGTTCCTCATTGGACATATTTGTTTGAGAATGAGAGAGTGAAATAAAATGCTGCGTAATGGTACGGAATCTTAGATATGAGACGAAGGATTTTTTATAAACAGTAGGCATCATCATCATCAAGAAATATCAGCGTTCATCTTGCAGACAAACTCGATGGGATACTGGTACCAGTGCCAGTGGTAGCCCCGTGACATCGGATTCTTCCAGTGACAAATGCTCCCAGGATCTTTGCATGGATGCTAGCTGTAGATTTCGGATTCCACTTCTTGGTAATTTCGGTAACATTAACCAACTCAAAATTCAATAATTTCCGGTTAAAATGTTAACTTCGACGTCGTCAATAAAAGTTATATTACACAGTATAACCTAATTGACCAACAGGTCGTATGAAGTTATTTTGTTGGCGTACATGTGCATACGTACGCAGATATAAATTAGAACACGTAAACACAATAGCTTTTTTCGGGTTAAACAGTTTTTATCATGTTTTCTGCTTTCTTGTTCAAAAGCATTATTTGTCATCCACCATCCAACCTGCCAAGATGACTCCACTTTCATATTGTACTGATACCCGTATCAGTTCTCTGCATTACATACTTTTATTAATACTCACCAACTCACCCACAACACATCAATCTCTTAGATTTTCATACATTCTCACAAGCGTACCTATGCAAGTATTTGTATAATACACATTACATCTTATGATGTGTACATAATATACAAACAATTTTTTGCTTGTGTGTGTGTGTACACACACAACTTTTCTCTCTCCTTCCTGCATGCTCTCTCACATCCTTCCCATAAGACACTTTATAAGTTTACATTTCATTTTTCCTTGTGTCCTGATTCATCTCCAGTCTTTTCAGCCATATTTGCTTAGCTGCGCTGCGTCAGCAACAAACTGAACATCAACGAAAAAAGTGAATTGAGCTCTGCTCAAAAATGATCATCATCCTTTTCTATCTTCAGAAAGCTCATATGGACCTTGTGCTCTAGGTTAGACTTCCTCTTTTGCTAAACCCACATATGAAAGAAAAGGCAAGAGAGAAAAACACGATGGGTTCAATTTCTGTAAGAAAGATGTTTATTTACTGCTGACACCGCCCATATATTTGATATCCTTCATGATTCCATGATGTGTAAGCGCAAAAAAGGAACTGCATCTCTGTGGTGTACGCTCAACACGACTATCATTTGGATCCTCTTCACATCCCCAAAAAATATTTGGAACATTTTCTGAATGAGGAAGTTAACTATATATCCTTCTTTGCGTTTCAAATTCATCTCCATCTTCAGTCCAAAATATCACTTTGGTTTTCTACGAAAACGGTGTGGTTTTTAGAGTTTGTAAAATGCCACGGTGTCACGACATAAATCATGTAAAAATCCCTTCCTGAACTTCTTGTACGAATTGGTCAAACTCGGTTTATAAACTTTTTATTAGGTCTACTCGTACTAACGATGTTCGCTCATTTATCACAAATGGGAAATGTAAAGTACGACAACTATCAAGAATATTGCATGTTTCCCCTAATCTCACTGTAGCTAACGATGTAGGCATGTATAGCTTACTTTTTTAAAATAATTAATATATTACAAGAAAAACAAATAATAAAAAATGGGAATGGATGGATGTTGTCTCATTATGATTTATCCCTTAGAAAAAAGTAACAAGCTAAAGCAAAGATATTGTTGTGATACACACTTTTCTAAAAATTATAATGAATTGTTTTGATATGCAAAGAAAAACGGATGGTAGAAGGGTTGGTGAGGATAATGATGGACGGGATGTTACATTATACACACAAACTCGAAAAAAATAACTTTTCAACGATAAGCATTTTTTTCTTTCTCTCACGTGGTTTAAACAATACCTTCAATACAGCAATTTTTTCATGGTTTTTATTTCTTTTTAAGCGTTTCATTGTGATATGAAAAGCGGTTGTGCATTTTGTTCTTCTCTTTCATCCGAGTGCGCGATTGTGAGCAAGTGAATGAGCAAAAATGATAAATGTCTTTTCTCGCCGGTAGACCGTACATTACTTCTGGTGGCCAGTGTGTATAATGAGCCATTACAATAAAAGAAGACAGCGAAAAAAAATTTAAAAAATAGGTGGTAAGTATAAACGGGGTAACTTTCTTGTTCATTAAATCGGCATTTTTGTGATATCGCTACCGTCTTTCGCTCCAAACACTCTTCAACAGTCTTTAAGTAGGGATATATCTCGTATCTCTGCATTCATTCACTTTACCGTCCACCACCGTCTCATTGCATAAATATATATTTACTTCTACAGCCATTCATGGTGACCATATCACAAAAATAAAATCCAAAAGTTTCTTGTATTATTCCCTACTTTACTACAGCTATCTGGATAAGACAAAGGAAAAGACAAGTTTTCTTGCCAATCTCTTTCGTAGTCGTGTCTATACTTATCAACCGCAGTTATGCTAACTGTCTAACCATATCTCGGCATACATATGTATCCTTCTTAATGCATACAGGAGGGAAAATGTGTGTTTGCAAAAAAGGGAGAGAATATAGGGATACTTATAGAGTTAAGCCGACTTTTATTTGACTAACTTGAAAATAAAGGAAGGCTCGATGCTAGAGAACGAGAAAGAGAGAGAGAGAGAAGATAGTTATCTGAAAAAATGCATTTGCGTGATTACACTCGGTGATTTACACTGTTGCTTGCCCCCAACTTAGGTTTACTTTATAGGTGATCAGTTGGATTGAATTTGTTCGTGATGAAGAGGATGATGATCCACTTTTATAACGTCGATTTGAGAGTATATATAAGCAACTCTCCCATATCCTTATTTATGGCCGACATCATTGGTAAAGGCGAGAATAGAGAGAGAAGAAAAATATAAAATGGGATTTGTTTATCACTAATGGATTTTCAATACGAACATAAAATAAGGATGGGAGAATGGAGGAAAATAGAAAAATCTGTAGTAGCGTCATTGTAACTTTAGAGAAAAAGAAACGGGACAAGCTTCTTTCTCACTTCATTTTTTTCGCAATTTCATTATTTGCAAACAGTGATTTGATGTTCTGTTTGAGTTCACAAGTTGGTTTTACAAGTGAACAAAACAGTTGTTTTCAATTGTTTTTCAACAGCACACTACCACACCAACACACCATCATAGGCCATCATCATCATCAAAAGCTTTCAGATTAAAAGCGGATTTGAGGAGAGCAAGAAAAGTTAAGCTTGGGAGAGAGAAAAAATCAAGTCACAAAGTAGGATTATTGCTATTATGGTTAATTTACAGGTATTGAAATGCAGTTAAAAGCATGAATGACTAACGACGACAAGGAAAAGAAGCAAAAATCCTTATCTTGATGTGACAGGAACTGCTGCTGACATATTGTTATTGCAAAGTAAATGTCATGTTCACCATTTTATCTATCTATAGAGTAGTGACGACCGAGTAGGATGCGAAGGAGAGAAGAAAAAATGTATAAACTGCTTAAAAAAGCGAGTACATACATACACTCAATATAACATGTTGCATTTGTGATCAAACTGTCGTGATTTGCATTTGCAAAAAGGTCGATTTCAACAGTCAGTGTGGAATGGAGATGGGAGCAAAAATACAGAAGCATACTGCAAAAAAGTCTTCTTTTTTTCTTCAAATGAGCAAAAGATAATACACTTTGTTCACCTCTCCTCATTTCATTCCTTTTGTCGTTATCATTATCTTCTCTCTTCTTGTGAGCCCGGTCACAAGAAGTTGAAGAGAGAGAGAGAGAAAAAAAAACTTGATTTTTTTCTTCGTCTTTTCAGCAAAGCCAAAAGCCTGTTGAGTTGAGGTTAAACCATTTGGTGAAAAAATAAAGTAAAGGGAAGAAGAGGAATGTGAAAATGCTCGCTAAGAATTTTATCAACAATCCGAATCGGATCTACTTGGTTGGTTAAGTAAGGCTGTTCAAAACCGAGCTTGAACCAAACCAACAGAGCTCAAATTATTGTTGAACATAATGCAAAGTAACTAAAATAATGATTGCAAGAAAATAATGATAGGAGAGAGAAAAAAAAATCCGGAATGCTATGTTCGAGAGAGAGAGAGAGAGAGAGAGAGAGGAACAGAAGCAACACGGCTAATGGGCAAAGACAGGTTGGCAATTGTAATAATGGCATTTTTTCGCGCATCATGATGAAAATGAAAATGTATGATGTGAGAACAGGATCATTTCGAGGAAAAAAACCATAAGGATGTGTGTGTGTCTATATGTATGTACATTGTACAAAAGACATGCGGTGTGCAGAATACATATTATACTATTAATTCTTGTAGAACAAGATAGAGTACACATCATTTTCATTACTATTTTTTGCCACACACGTAATGTTCGTTAGACAGAGAGGAACAAGCATAAAATACATGAAAAAAGAGCGAGTTCAAGTAATAGCGCGACAATAAATAATATTATCATTCCGGTGACACAAAACAACTCCCGGCCGTCGTCAGTGCATCGTGACAGGAAGAGAAAATAGATGTATATTTTTCAAGTATGAGAAGAAGAAGAAGTGTTAAAGAAGGTCGCCTTTGGCATGAGTCGCTTCTAGTAATTCTGTAAATATTACTATTATTTCCAGAGTGCATGCAACTTTTTTTGCAGAACACAGAAAAAAGTACAAAAAGTTGGCTCTGGTGGAACACGTTTTCGCTCGGAAAACCGCTTCCAAAAAATTGTTTCTCCTTGTTGAAGACTCGTTTCTCTCTCTCGGAAATAAGAAAAGATTTTCTTGGCATTCTGGTGTCATCCCGTAACATGGACATGGCGAGACAAGAAAAGGTTTATAAAGTACGTATATAGTACGAGGAGACATATCACTCTAGTTCTAGTACAAGTGGAAAATAAGGAAATTTGGTGCGAGGAAAGTCGTAAAAAATAAGAACTTTTTCCAAGTTTCCGTTCTCTTTTTTCCCTCGATTTCCAATGTAATATGTGGCCAGAGCAATGCAAGTTTTGTGCAACGAATGCAAAAAAAACGTCTACTCTACCTACGCTCAATATATTTTCATTTCTGAAGGAGGAAGGAGGAATTCCTCTGGGAAATATTCAGGACATATTGACGGAACCTGCTGATATTGTCACGGTCTGACTCAGCAGGAACTGCCTTTGAGAGCAATCTTTATATTCAATTTTTGCTACTGTGTATCTTCCTTTTCATGTTAATTGCCACACACTTTGGTTTGGTATGAGTTCAGTTATATTTATGGCATGTGTGATAATAAGTGTGTTTTTTATCATCAATTCACCCTTCAAATTGTTTTTCTCCTCTCATTGTATTTTTTTAGAAGGATACTGGATACCATACCGGGACGTCAAGCTAAAATTAGTATTTTTCACACTTTGAACTCATTGGGTTTTTGTGGTTTCTCCTCTCTCTCCGTGGTTGTATTTTTTTGAGTGACACGGATCGTTGACACTAGTTTCTCGTGATGAAATGAAAACAGTAGTTTGAGTTTTTGTAACATAAAACTGTCTGTGCATGGCGCGCGATATGTGTGTGTGATGTGGAGGACGTTGCAAGCTCTAGCAAAACCATCAACTTTTTCCCGTCGACTCCCTCAGATTTATCCAAATTGTTTCAAAAGTCTCATTAGGCCAGAGTTTGGCCATTTGCTTTGACATGTTGTACATTTATCAAAAGCTCCTCTCCATTTGTCTTCCCTTTAGTTTGACACAGGCTTCGAGGATTTACTACCTCAGTTTGGGCAAAAAAGGATGAAAATATATGTACATAAAGTAGTCCTTGTAAAATATAACGTATGCATAATATTCGAGTATATAAACAGTTGAGTGCACATAGCACACACACACACACCCGAACACTAGTTACTTTTACTCGAGAATCTCCTTTTCTGCTCTGCTCTTGTTTCTGTTTGTTAGATTGGTCACATCAAGGTTTACCCCTTAGACAAGAGGAAAACCAAGTTTACTGGTCATCATGATTTATCGTCAAGTCGCCTTTCTCTCTCTCTCTCTCTCTCCTGTTCTCACTCTTTTGGAGAATTTTGCCCTAGCCTAGCCCAATAACCACACACTCGTCCTCTCCTCATATATTTATACTCCTCCACTCAATCTTCCATGCTTCGTCCCTTCCGAAAATCCCCTGGACAAGATGAGATGAAGTTGCCTTCGCTCTCTCACACTCTCCTCTTGCCTTAGCTCCGCTAAAATAATGTTTCTCCGCTTAAATACTATTTAGAGAAGAGAAGCCCACACATTCCAAGCCACAAAAACGGATGTGTGGAAAGCAGACCGCGAAAAGGTTGCCAATGTTTGGCAATAAAGGTCGCTACTCTTCTCTTTACAAGGGATCCAGACATATACTCACTCTATGAATGTATATCTTTGTACACATCTTTATATACCCATGTCATTTGTGATGAAGGTTCCAGTGGGAGAAGGAAAACCCATTTTCTAGCCAAACCAAAAACTATGTTGCATTCATTTCATTTCATTGAGAAGCTCTCTAATTTTCTTCTTTGTCCCTCTCTCTCTCTCACACTCGTTCCTCCTTTCACTTTAACGTGTGCTCCATCCCAATTTCCATATGGCTTTTGGTTGTGGTGTGGGGCACAGTATGCGGTCATTATCGCCACTGAGTTAATCACATTGGCAATTAGGATTTGAGAAAAAGTGAACAATAAACGAAATGCAAATGATGGCAACATGGAATGAATTGAAAAGGAAAACTGCCTCAACGAGAACTCCGTGAATTGAATTGAGACCTGGGATGAGAGAGAATAATAATATCTTAATCATTAGTTTGGTATAGTACACAAACTTTTTGTGCTTGTCTACAAATTTAACATCTCAACCGCGATGAGAATGATGAAGTATAATCTCGCCCACAGACAAAAATATACATACTCGTCGAGAGTGCAGTATGCAACCCGAAAGGAGCAACGAGGTTATGGAGATAGATACACAAGGGGGAAATGAGAGCAAGTGTTAGGAATGCTCATCGAGCTAATCATTAAGATTCTCTCCGTTAATACAAATGTATACATGCCATACATCTCACAGCTGTCAACTTTAACCAGGTTTGGCAGGAGTCAGTGGGAAACCAAATATTTGGACGGTACAATGATACATTGCCCCAAAGTATAAAAACCATATAAACGCATAGATCTAGTCACTATTTCACATCTCTCTTTTCTCTCTGACTCTCCTGCCTGCATACATTTTCTTCTTCTGGGGAATAGACTCTGGTGGAATGGAATGGGAAAGAGGAGGGATGATGGTGCTTTTCAGTGGTGACGACGAGGATTCCTGATCATGATGACTATGATGAAGATGGAGATTTAGTGGGGTCCATATAAATATCTTGTGACGACGACGACGGCGCTGTTGCATACACATACTACTACACAAATCTGCAACTGCAAAAAAACACTTTAGGATGGGATACTACGACGTGCCCCATTCGTAGAAAATTATTTTTCCCATCTCTCTATTTTCTTCCCTGTAGAAAATATACACTCACTTTTTTACTACTCTTTTTCAGTTGTTCGTACCAGTTGACACTGGCAATCTATCTAGAAAGCTTGGAGTGTCTCACTAAAAAAATTGTTTTTCACTCTCTGTCTCTTGTGCCATTTACGTTGTGCCAACGACGCTGTTGCATCCTCTCTCTCTCTCTCCTATGAACACTGGTATGGTGCGGTGGTGCGGTGATGGTGGTGGTGGCGTGAAAGATATATTTCGTTGTTGACGATTGGATTGAGACAAGGAATGAATGGTTGCTAGTTGATAGTTGTTTGCCTGCAATGTTTTGGAAACTTTGGGCTCATTTTTTTCTCTCTCCAGATTACATTTTTTGCTTAAACGACAAAAACATAAAAGTTGGTTGGGGAAGAAGGATGGGGAGAGGAGGGAAGATAAGCTAAATTTTTGTGAGGATATGAATGTACAGCATCTGTATCAGAAATGCGCATAAATATATATTTTGCTCCCCAAATGTTTTCCGAGGGTTGATAATAATTACTAAACTCTCCCTTAACCTGAAACGTGGTAGCACATGTACCAACAAATACCTTGAGTTGTCTAACAAAACTTGTGCCAAAGTTGTCGCCTTCCTTCCTACTTTATCTTTCTTTACTGTTCGGACTACATACCACCGTTTATAGTTTTCAGAGTGAGTACTAAAAGCATAAATATTTTTTTACTCCAACGACATCGACGAATCTTCTCCTTCTTCCCTGACAGATTCATGAATTAGCCCAGGGTTAAAAATAAATGTAGTCTGAGTGTAGGGCTGACGTTTGCAGGAAAACAGGTGTAAAATTAGTCACTCACATGTGTTGAAATGTGTGCGCTCGCGAACTTCTCTGTCTCTCTCTCTCTTCTAAATCTTTATTAGTTCAAAAAAGAGTAGTATAAAATATGTTTAAAATGTGTAGTTGGCCTTCTCTTGGATACAAAATATGTTATCATTCTGCTGAGAGCAGAGCAGGTTGATGAAGGAG
>JAQFZW010002175.1:0-19293 GCA_034687055.1 Heteromurus nitidus
ATGGGTAGTATGGGAGGTGGAGGTGGAATGGGTAGTATGGGAGGTGGAGGTGGAATGGGTAGTATGGGAGGTGGAGGTGGAATGGGTAGTATGGGAGGTGGAGGCGGAATGGGTGGTGTTGGAGGTGGGATGAACCGAGATCTTGGAAATAATAGACAACAACAAATGACTGGTCCACGCCCTCAGTTTGGAGGCTTCGGTAATAATATTGCCGGCAAAGACAGGTTTCAACCTACTGGAGGTCCACCTGGGAGGATGGAGAATATGAATAACAGAGAGAATCCTAGAGATAGAAGGAGTCGTTCACGGTCTAGGGAGCGAAGAGAACGGGAACAAATGAGGTGCATATTTTTACATTGTGCTTCCAGTTTAGCTTAAACAGTTGACCTTCTGAACTCAAAGTTTTGGATTTCATTTTGCATGCATATTGTTTTACTGGACAATAGAATGTTATTATTCAATTTTTGTTGCATGCATATTTAGTCGTCGTCGACGAAGTCGAAGCCGAGAAAGAGACCGTGGAGCAGATCGTGGAGCTGAACGTGGAGCAGATCGTGATCGTAGACGGAGGAGGTCCAGAAGTCCCTCTAATAGCAGAAGTCGGAGTCGAGAGCGTGCTGGGGCTAAAGCATCTCGTAGGGATTCAAGGGATAAGAGAGAGGAGCGCAGACGAAGCGATTCTAGTCCTGAGAAAAGTTCACAGGAGAAAAGTGATACGGAACGTCGTAGCAGAAGGGATCTTGAACCTTCCCCTGTTCCAAATAGTATGAACACCACGACTGAAGAGTGGCCGGGAGTGAAACTCAATGGCATTCCAACCGACGCGTCATACCGAGAGGTACGGATCAAGTTCCTATCTGAACTGATTTAACTAATGTTCTGTCCTATGTGAAACAAGCTTACTATTAATTACGAATTATATCTTTATCACTCTAGATCAAAGAATTCATCCGAGTTGAAGTAATGGGCGGTAGCGATGGTGTAGTCAGGCTTTACGACGAGGGTGTCGCTTACTTGAAGTTGGAAAGTGGTGCAGAATACCCTCGCGTGTTTTTGTACAACGGACGAAAATTGCGAGGTTCCGTGGTCACAATTGAAGGAATTACAATGGAAACTTGGACACACGAATATAAACTGAATAAAAGCAGAATTGAAAGGGACATTGACAGGGAGAAAGAAGAAAGGGAACGAGAACGGGACAGAGATAACCGTCCTCCCCGAGATAGAGGGGATAGGGATAGATCTGATCGTCATAACCATAATTCTCATCACAGATCTAGCAGTAAGTTTAAAAACAAGAATTTCCTTTTGTAATTATTTGCTTGACACCGAAATGCACATGAAACATGTCTATTACTTTGTTATGTAGGATTCAGCAATGCTTCACAGTCAAGCTGCATTGCGATTAGAGGACTTGCCCCAACTATTACAAGGCAGGAAATTATTACCCGTTATCTTCATGATTCTCCTTGCGAGGATGTTGTCCTTATAGCGGCCCCAACACCTACCAATCGACATTCAGTAACAGCGTTTGTTCAGTTTGAGTCAGCGCAGTTGGCACAAAATGTAATTGATTCCATTGCAAGATCTTCCTTGGGTGCAACATTGGTCGTAGAAACGTGCGATGTCGAAGATTTACAGAGGGCTAAGGCGAGAACTTCTGGATCGGCACCAGCCGCAACCGGTGGACGCGACAGAGATAATAGAGCTCCTGTGCCTACTGGCCTTGCCCAAGATGCAAAGTCCATTTTTGAACTTGACCTGGGATTAGTAAGACTCCATATTTGTTAGAAATTTTTCATGTTTCGGGTGTCGGAATTGGTATTTTAAATACTAATGATTTTCTTTAGGATGATGAAACCACCACAGTAATTTTGAAAGGTGCTCCGCCAAATATTACTGAAAGAGACGTGTTCGACTTCTTCTCAGATATAGGATTGGCCCCCACGAGTGTTAAAATTATGTACGACAGCGATGGTCAATGTAGTGGACAAGTTATATGCGAATTTCAAGACAACAACAAGGCGAAAAGAGCAACGACAAAGGATGGCATGTTTTTTGGACGGGGACAAATCTCTGTCTCAATGTTACCAAGCCGCAGCTCTAGATCAAACAATACAAGTGGAGATTTCGGGCAACTAAGCTTCTCCAGAAACAACAACCCACAACAACGGCCAGGTTTACTTGGTGCAGGCCCAAGAAATTCTCCAGGAATGACACAAAATAATACTAGATTTTCCAATCCCACCATTCCTAGTAGTCCAAACATTTTTGAGCAAGCACTTCAGCAGCAAAGTGGTCCTATTCGTACACCTTTGGGCGGTGGTCGTGGCGGGCGGGGTGGTGCCAACTCCGGAGAAAGGATGAGCAGATTTAATAATTCAAGGAATGATTTTAGAGGAAGTGGAATGGGTAGAGGAGGGAGAGGAGGGACCTTTCTTAATTCTAATCATAATCCAAAGGATGAGAATGCATCTATGTCTGAAGACGACATGGCGTTGTTTAATAAGAAAGGTGAAATATATTAAATGTAAATTGTATTCTTACTCTTGCTGTATAGTCTTCAATATTTACCTTGTGCACACTTTAATATAACCTGCATGTCAAATTTTTCTTTTTATTTTAAAACAAAAATCCTTTCGTTATTGTGTCGTAGGTTGTGTGCTTGGCTTGGAAAATATTCCGTATAAAGCTTCTATGGACGACATTTTGCAGTATTTGGAAGATATTCTTAAGATCAGGATAGCACCTGATAGGATCATACGAAGATATGATGAAATGCAAAAGCCAACTGGGGATGCACGAGTAGCGTTTGACACTGAATTTGAGGCAAAATTAGCATGCGAAAGACTGAACGGAACTTTCATGTGGAAACGTACTATTTCTGCTGATGTCGTTGACTGATGGAATTGAAAACTGCTGCGACTAATTATAATTATGAATCTTACTCGGGATAAGTCTACTGTACAAAACCTACTGCGCATTCGAATTTTTGTTGCATGATCATCAAGTGCAATTTTTGCATTTAGAATTGAACTTTCCGTTTATATTCAGCTATCGATTCGATTTCCTCTTCTAGAAATAATGCTTAGACACCTTTTAATGTTGCACTGGGATCTTGTTATGAGACCTTACTCTTCATTCAGAATTTAAGGTATTAATGTAACTGCACATCGTCAGGTTCCTGATTTTCATTACTGAACTTGGATTGTGAAATCCGTGTACCTTTCCTACCACTTGTGCTGTGTACTATGTATGGCTAGAATTTTTATGAACTGTATACATGATTTCTGTGTGTATACAGTTTGAGGCTTTGATGATTTTGTTAGCGTTGTCGTTAGATTGTTTATTGGCGAGAGTCGTCATGTGTTAAGTATTAATATCTAAATTATATTCTCATTATTCTCAATTAAATTAAATGTACATAGATAGTACTTTGACATGGCTAAAGAAAAACGTAGCTGAATCAACTGTAAAAATATTATCTTGTATTTAGCCGTTAGCTATAGAGTGTATCTCCTCAATTTGTATAAGGCATACTGCTGTAAGAGAGTTAAAGTTGCGTTTTTATAATAAAAGGTTTAACCTAAATTCTTAAATTAATCCATATATATGATGCTATGATATGCTAAATTGCAATTATTTGAAAAGCAACTATCATCATTAGAAGAAAATGTTAGTAGCACTGCTCCAAAAATGTGTCTTTAGTACACGCTGACCATCACACAGATCGCGAAATATTATTTTTAATATACAATGTACACAACCGTTAATAACTAATACTATAATTTTTAAATATGTTTCCACACATATACTTTGTAAATAGCATCAAGTAACTGATTCCTCAGACATTTGATTTGACATCTTTTCGGATAATAGGACGGATTGAAAATTATAAAGCTAACTACACCCAAAGTCTGCTGGGAAATCTTGAACTTCGTGAAGCTTTTCGTGGGAGGATCCGTTCAAAGTATAAGTTAATTTAAGCCTCATCTTAAGCACCGCCTGAAAATAAGAATTCATGACGTGGATAAAAAAATTGTCAGTATTTATTTTGGAAGAACCGTTGTGTCCATTGTTCATACAAATATTAAAAATCAATCATAAACAAATATGGTGTTTACCTTGGATGGATTCCCAATCGTGATCTTTTGCGTTATAGCATCTCCTTTATTGATTGTCGTTCCTGAAGGTGGATCTAGCGATAGCTGTAATGTCTGTGAAAATTAACAAGTAGTAGCGTTTGATATAACATTCGTCACATTGAGTGCGAAACCAAACCATACTATTTCCACAACATTAAATGTAAACCTATCTCACCTTTGGAACTGCTGCTTGAAACACAAAATCCGTAACTTGCTGTTGTGGATTTCTACTTCCGATTCTAACTTGCAAAACAATACTATTTGCTGCTGAGTAGGCTAGCAGTGGCACAAAAGTAATCCAGACTGCTTCATCTGAATACGCTAACATAGATTTCCCATACTCTGAAAGCACAAATCAAGAATACAATAGGTTATTCTATACAACAATCTCTTGTATGAACATATTTACTCCCATGCATATGATTAAAAGTTTCTATCTAGATAGTTAATTATGGAACATGTACCCGACATTATGCTATCCTGTTCAACTTTTTGTCGCAAACTTGCAAGCTGTTCAGACTTGCTCATCGTGAAAAATGTAGAAGGGAAGAACTGGCCTGGAATCAACTCAAATTGAACTGCAAAAGTTCCGTTGACCGCTGAAGGAGGTACCGTTGCGAATAAAGGCATGTTTGATAAGTTTGGAAATGACTGGGTAAGATTAGGCAAAGGGGCTGAATTGACCGAAGTTTGTGTTTCACTCGGGGCTGTGGTGATGTCTGAAGAGCCACCTAATAAGTCCAACAGATCCAACCCACCACTTCCAGAATTACTGACAGCATGTGCACTATTCATGGTGCTGGGTGAATTTCCTAAGCTGAATATTGACTGATTAGCACTAGAATTCGCTTGCATAGCGTCTTGTTCCCCAGGTTCCATTCCCCCTAGTAGGTCCAGCAGTGCATTCTGAAATCCAGACAGTAATACAACCATACAGAACGTATCCAATCCACCGACAGAACATGGCCATGATCCAAGTTTAATTTTGGATCAAGACATTTGATATCCCATTACAATACGTCATTGAAGAAATTTCTCTTACAGAATCGTTCCCCCGGTTGTCCGTTGTAGAAATACTGCTTTCCCCTGGTAAATCGCCAATCAGCAAATCCTCTAAGTCATTTTGAACTTGTTCTTCACCGCCATTTTCTAAAGCTTTTCTTGAATCCCTGTCTCCAGGGATTGGAGGCATTCGTTCTAGAAGTGGTCCCCTTAAATGGTCGTAGCTCCTACATAAAGCTCCAAATTCTACTGCTCTTTGTTGCATATCCACATTTAAATGTGAACCAAACGCAGCTATTATATTCCTGAAACAGGTTAGTCATACCATCGTCAGTGTGATTGTGTCTACTGAAACAGGAGCGATATGAATATACAGAATTTAACACATAACGTACTAACCTAATACGATCTGTACACTCTGGCACCCTTGCCGACAGTTTCTCCAATGCTAAAATACAATACTGCCTTGTAATTAAGTTAACGTGTGGCGACCACAGCATTTGTTGAAAACAATCGAGCACTTGGTCAGCGGAGACTTCTATTTCTGCATTTCCATTAAGTAGATAATCTCCATATTCTCCAACACTCCAGCAACAAACCTATTAACAAAACAATACATCAACACAACAATCACAAACGCTCACTCATTATAAACCCAAGAGACGAATTAAAATATGGGGAATTCGACTTACTTGAACGAGTGGTTGATAGTCTTCAGTGCTTTTCACATTTCGTGTTGCTTCCCACAAACACGCCACAGCGTCTGCTTGAATTGATGGAGTGTCGGAGATTAACTGAATTGTTGAGGATACAACATCTTCGCGAACATAATTTCCAGCCTGTTATATAGTTAAAAATTAAAAATACACACTTTAATTAAATATATCATTTAAAAAATTTGAACGTCAATCTCCTCGCCATAAATAAACGTTTTGTTTTAACTATATCGCTTACCGCTTGTAAAATTTCAAACAAAGTGTGGAAATGATATGAAGGATTTGGCGAGTGTCGCTCTGCGATAGACACCAAATTAGAAGCACAAATGGACTTGATATCTACTTCTGTTCTTCCCAGAAATTGAAGCAGCTCTCTTGTCATGACCTCCAAATTTGATTCCGTCACAAGCTGAAAGCATAGTTCCATCGCCCTTCTTCGAATACTTACGTCTGGATCCTGTTTAAAAATTGATCAATCGATGCATATAGTGTAGGCCAAATTATAACAAAGCTTTGCGAATAGATGAAGAATAATATTAACTTAATGAATTGATAACATACCTTAAGACAATCTAAAACTGTTGACCGATGTCGCTGAACAGCATTTTGATCAAGTTGAACAGTTTTCTGCAACGTTGTGAGAGCCACGTAACGAATGTTCTTATCTGAGTTGAGCAAAAAGCGACCCAGAATATTTACAGCTAGAACCCGTAAACCAGATTCTGACTGAACGTCCATTATAGCGTGTACAGTCTCGTAAAGTATTGCGTTTCCCACATTTTTGCTCGTTTCCGTGTTAGTAGCGACCTGTGTCCAAGTCAAATTAAATACGTGAGCTTAAATTATCCCACAAAACTGAATTCTAACTCCCCCAAAATTGAAAAGAACATACCTGAGCCAGAAGATCATTCATTGCTTCAGCCGCCTCTTGATCACCCCTGCCCAGTACACGGAGCAACCTTAGTAGCTTAACTTGGAGAAACGGATCACTGACACCAGATACATCATGCTCCGGTGAGTACCCCGACAAAATTAGCGTTTTCATGGTCCGCACCAATGTTGGGATCATCTATAATTTTCAAAAATAATAATAGTATTATAGCTAAGCAAGCAAACATTAGCCATTAAGCTTCCAGCTTTGTACTCGGCACAAACTGTTCATTAAAATTAAAATTGCAATTAATAGCGTGCAATATCAAATTTCAACATTGCAACGTCACTGACAACAGAAGTCTTACCTCCCAGTTCTCAGGATCCTTACAAAAGTGAGCACACAAAATCAGACACAACACACAAACATAAGTGAACATCCAAGCATAATTACACGTATCACAATGGTACAAGAATTGACTGAGTTAGAACAACGGTGTGTGTTAATGTGAGTATAAAACGTACAAACGTGTGTGCAAAATGTGTTCACGATATTGATCGATAAGTGTGTCAAATTTTTTTAATGCGATGTGCAATAACTTGTTCGACTTGTGCTGTGTTAGAATTTAATTCAAAGCGATTTCGCGTGAAAAGTGAGACCATTTTTGTAAATTCCTTTCAATAATGAAACGTTAAGTCGCTTAAGTGTACCTTTTTGAAATAGTTGAATGTATCCGGAGACCTCTCACACATTTCAGTAACAAGCGTAACGGCTGTGATAAGGACTGCATGGTTTTTTTCGGCGATCAGAGTTCGACATGCAGGTAGGAACATTTCCATCAATTCAGGAACTTTTCGAACTATTCTGAACGCACAAAGCGCTGCCTTCTTCCTCAAATACGCATTACTGGATTTCAAAAGTTTTTCTACTTCAGGTGCTAGATCCCTAGACATTTCCACTGATGCAATAGTACCTAACGTACACAAAGCCAGTCCCACAACAAACTGAGCATCAGAGTTCAAGTCACTAAAAAGAATAAACAAACGATTTAATGAATTTTTAGAGTATGAAACATTCGTAAACTATTTCATTGAATTGAACATGAGAAATTCATCCATTATCAAATTTTCTACCGTATGTAACATGCAACCTCGTCATAATAAATTTTTGGTTTTCTGGCAAACTTACTTTTTCAGTACATTGGTAATGAGAAGATGTGTATCTTGTCTTTCGTCGAGCAACAGCATGGCACCTAAGTATCCGATCCTCTTATCAGTAAACCTTGGAGATGCGATCAACTTTAAGCATTCCAGTTGGCCAAAATGAGCAGGATATCCAAGCATATGAATGTATAAAAGCTTCGCAACTGATCTACATCGCCAAACTGTATCTTCTTCTCGAAATGTGTTCCTGATACTCGCACATTCTCTGTTAACTACTTCCCGTTCTTCTGCCGCTGTTCTAGCTGCACGAATCATCCGAATAAGATCTCGTAATCTGAGGGGAGCTGGCATCCTCACTAGTAAGTGAAAGTTATTAGTTTAACACATTTTCTCTAATACAAGTAAATTCATACATACCAAATTACGTGATGGGACAATGACACACATACACCAACATCACTACCCCACATCACAAATCACACCACACTAAAACGTTACTCTTCAACCTACCTCTTTCCACAGCATCGTTGATAACCTGCTTTATTGTGTTAGCGACTTCCATTTTGAATCTGAATTAGAAATGACATTCCAAAACCATTAATTTCTGGCATTCGTTTAAATCCAAAATCAAGTTAGTAGAGTAAATTTAAATTTTGAAAAATTGGGGGCAAAATCATTATATGACCTATGGCCACAAAATAAAACACGAAAATTCCAAACTATTAACGAAAAACAGTACATTTTTAAGCTGTAAGAATATTAACTCAAAACTATCTTACCTTAAGTATTAGGGATGTAAAGGTTTCACTACACTTGACTTCGTGTTCGTGAACAACTAATTTAAAATACTAACGCCTAGTGAAATAACTTATTTTAAATTTAAAGAAAATAGACTACAGATTAGTAAAACTTTCTAACTCTATTAAACCACGATGAAAATAACAAAAACTCCACTGCGAAGTACAGGTATGATTTTAACGCGACATAGTAGGTTATACAGCACGCTATTCACACTTTCAAATTTGCTGTAATAAAAATATGAAACCTTCCAGTCACCAGCCGATGTAAATTGATAAGATTGATAAGACTTCAGCCAGCTGGTGTCGGGTCGGTTTATTGTTGTTGGTTGTTTGTAAAGTTCGTATGTATTTTACTTGATCTGACGGTTCGTAATACACCGGAAACGTGATACTGATTGAGTCAGTAGTTAGCAGTTTGACACTGTACAGAGGCAGTACTCTCAGTATTAAACTTTTCAAGAAGGGTATGACATCATCCACTGCTAGCAGAAAGTTCAATTCTTCATTTTGAAAACAAATCAACGTGGTTCCAATTCCCTTTAATGTTGAATGTAATTCATAATTCACAGCATCATAAAATCACCCAACCTGGACCTGGAAATGTGGAAAAATAATTAAAAATTAACACTTGCCATTTCCTATTTCTTAAAAAAATTACTGATATTTATAATTCACTATCATAAATGCATGCATCGTTAACAGCTGACAGCCAAAAAAGCACCCTTTATATAAATTTTCACAACAAAAATATATTTTACCTTTCAAGGTTCGTCCTTGTCAACAATGAATAGTTTTGATGTCTAAAACTAACGTTGTTTAAATCTCGGCTTCCCTTCTTCCTCTAATTGTACGTACAAATTTAAATAGCGAATTTAACACAAAGAATACACTAATTTTACAGATGACACAAACAACACGTATACCCCTACTGCCAGCAGGACGTGCTCACTTCCAGCGATAATTGGGATTTAATGAACAAGACAAGTGATTTAGTCATTAACGGGAATACATTAAGATGCAAGTGTGGGTGTACCTAAATCAGCTAAATTATCATTTTTACAACCCTTTCTCCCTCAAATAATCCATGTACGTAAGTTTTGCTTGTTGGTCCTCGTCGTCCCCGTCAGCAGCAGCGAGAATGTTATTATGATTCACAGAAACATAAGCAAAAATTCACCTCAGTTTGCAATTGTGGAGATGGAGAAGTACACATCAAATGCACCTTGTCTCATTCTGTCTAAAAATCTCTTCTCTCTGATATCTCTCCTGTGAGCCGAAAAAGTGTATTTACTTTGTCGAAGCCGTATGTGTATAAATATGAAAAGTGTATTGAGGAAAATACATATGAGAACCGAGGTGACATGACTGAAGTGAAGAAGCTACCTTCTGTATACCTTTCTGGATTGAGGATATGACAGAGACCGACGATACCGATGATATCTATATTCTTATACCCCACACCACAGTGTTGGAAGTGATTTTAAAGATGGGCGCTCCACTTTTGGGGTATTGTGAGTCAAAAGAATGAATTCTATTAGCAGTATTATCAATGGAGTGCATAGGGTACGCTACTTTGTCTTCACGAGATGCGAGATCTTAAAATAAATCATGAAATCCCAGCACAGCTTTTTCGCATGTATTTTCAGTAATTTTAATGTAATTAATGCTAAGTTGTGTTAATTGAGATCATTAGTCATTATAAAGACAGCGATGCACAAGAGTAACATGAAATACAATCAATCCATAAGGTAGAATAGTATAGAATTACTCTACCTAATTGTAAGTTAATTTTATAGTATTAATTGTCTTTATAGTTCATAAATATGTAAACTCCTAATTTGCCGGAACTTTGGCGACTTCAAAACAGCAGGCTTGAGTCTGACTGCTCGTAGGAATCCGTTCACAACGTCGTCAGTCGACTGGAAGTTATTGCTGACGGGGATGACCAAAACATCCTGTCCATTCCCTTGATGCTTCCTCAGTAAACCAGAGACTTTGTCATGGAGCACTTCCTGCTTTTTGTTCGGAGCTAGACGAAGCCAGTAAACTTGGCTGAGGTCAACTTCGCCAGGTTGGAGGGGACCTTTTGGTGGGGAAGGATTTTGTTGTGTGGACCCTCCTCGAGTGTCTGGTAGCATTGATTTGTCTACGACTGGGTCGGATTTCGAGGGAATGTATTCTTGGATGGAGGGTAAATCCCGAGGGCGAGGACCCATGGGATTTGGACCACCGTTGGGATTATTCTGCCCAGGCTGGTCCCAGTTGGAGTCGTCGTCGCCAGCCGGTTCGATAGACACACAGGCTTTATACGGTTCTGAAAAAGTGAAAATATTTCATGCTATTTTTCTTGGAATTTAGAACGATGTAGAGGGATGATTGACAATTCTCCAGAATAATGTGTTTACTTCTGTGATCAAACTGCCTTCTGTAGCGACCTGGTTTAGTTTGCTTTTCCTCGTGGGCTTGTACCTCAGTATTTCCATTCGTATTAACCGTGCTGGATTCTTCTTCTTGTAATGAACTTTTCAACTTATTCACAGCTCCATTCAAGGCTCCCTTTAATCCTTGCATTTCTTTCATGAGTGCGCTTTCACGGCTACTAAGCAGCTCAAACACGGCACTAACCTCCTTTGCCAGATCTGAAGACTCCGACATTAGTTTCAGTAAAGCAGTATTGCCTTTCATGAAGGTTTCAACGGAAGGGAGATTACCTTGGGAGTCTTCATCGGAATCGGAATCACTTTCAGAAGATTCCTCATTACTGGAGAAATTCTCGTAATTCTCATAGTGCCCCGACGGGTCGTGTTCTTGTTGATGACCTTGAACCTGTTGTTCTCCGTCTGTTGCTAATATTTCATTAGATCCCTGTCCCTGAGAATTGGGTGATCTCTATCGTTAATTTGTCAGGAAAATTATAGTAGTTTAGGATTTGTAGCAAATATGCTAAATGTTAACTAGTTAAAGCATTAGTCATAATTAGAATCTTTTGCAAACTTTGTTTCGTTTCGTGCGATGATAGGGTCCAATGGGTGTTTCACCTAGGCGCATCGTATTCGCGTGATATTCACTTTTAGAAGGCAAGGGGAAAACGTGGGAACATAACACCAGTAATACTAGAGCAAGGAGAAAAAAGTTGATAACTTTCATAATGTTGCGAGTGTAGCGAATTGTTTTGGGGAGGCGATGACGGGCCAAATTGTAGATCTGAGATATGCAGTTTCCCCTTCAGAGGTTAGCTTTCAGCAAACCAAACAACGATCAACGATCTACAGGTTCCATTAGTATGACATGAATGAGGCGCAGCTTTCACTCTATTTATTAGGACCTCTTGATGATTGCAGAAATTGAATTCTGAATTTCACTCAATCCTCAATCAACCAACCCAGAGAAATTCCAAGTGAATGTACTCACATGTTTCTATGGGCTGATTGTGTTAAAAAAATAGATGGATTGGTTGGTGGAACCTGTTGGAAAATGGAACGAGCCTGGAATGCTGACATATATGTCATGATATGTACGCAAAGATGTGGCAAAGATCCCTTTGTAGAAACGCTTTTAATAAATATGCGTATGCGATGGCATCATCATTGCAATTTATTAGCCATACATACATAAATGATTCCAGCATTATGATAAAAAATACAACTATAATATAATATGTTTATGTAGGTTGTAAAAATAAGTTACGTTACAAGTATTACATAATGGGAGACAACTATTCCTATTCGTTTAAAATCTGAGATACAATGAACTGATTGAACTGAAAATATGAGAGGATCATAAAGACGTGGAACAAATATTTTCGATAAAGTCCAGTCCACCGGGGCCGTACTCTCACCTCACGTAAAATTGCTCGCGGTTCACTATCTGTCACCGAGGTTAGGAGGTCTTACATCTGAATTTCTCTTTAAACAGTCTATCATCCAGTTGATGCCTTCCACGATCCCCTCGCTGGAAGCAGCAAATTTATACATTATTACAAAACCATTATTTTTTTGTACTAAAGTCCTTGTGGACAAAGTTCACAAAATGTACACGCTATAAAACAACACAAGTCGACTCAGATCAATATTTTGAGACAATTTTGAGTGCAAAAGGAATGGTTGCACAACATTTATTGAGCGTAAAAACTTCAAAAGCATTTATATTAGAAATGTTAAGTAAATATTTGGCAATCTACGAAATGTGCGAGTGTAAATACTCCATTAGCAAACGGTATATCACAAAGGCATGGCATGGCACAATCAGACAAACACCACGGAAGTGTATTTGCCTTTCCATTTCACGCACCAATACGCAATACAAAGAAAAAAGAGCGATTTGGATGAGAAGTGGAGGAGCATTATGTGTGTGTGTGCTGGATTGGTAGGTGAGCTGGAAAAGTCCAGTCAGCCAATCTAATAAACGAGAGGAGGCTGGTGTGTCAGACAGTAAGTAAACTCGGGCATACATTCCGACACTGACAATCGTATTCGAAAGAAATTCAATGTAATAATACTTTTTTGCTGTTATCACAGAACAGTGAAAAGTTGCAATATTGAATGGAGCGGAGAAAAGAATGAGGCTAGTGTGTGTCTATACATCTTTGTGAATTGAATGTGTGACGTATGTATTGTTCTGCAGGGCCCAAAGTGAAGCCTTTTTAAGCTTCTTCCATTTTATTTTGGTTCTCTTCTTACAACTTACCCGGTAAGAGCTGAAACCGGCATCACCATACAATCTCGAGAACCGATCAAATGGGCACTTTGATTGAAAATTGGTTTCACTTCACGGACTCCCATGCAATCAGGGAGATCTTGCTTGTTTGCCAAGACCAAAAGAGGCACTCCTTGAAGAAGCTCGTTCCGGATCATTTTATCTACAGAATAGGAATACAAATGAAAGGATTTTGCACTTCGACGCGTACACAAGAGCAACTTTCTCTTCATCTTGGTGAAAGGGGATATATGTGGGAATGTGGATGACAGAGAAAGTAAAGATTCATGCGTGATGATGTGCACTTCTCCTGACATCAACATTTCCCCTATTAGAATTTAGATTTTGAACTAACCGAAAGCTTCTTTAGACTCCTCGATCCTTTCCCGATCGTGAGAATCAATGACGTAAATCACTCCATGACATTCAGAGTAATACTGCAAGGGCAAGAAATCTGTGTTCACTTCACTGAATATCGATATTGCTATCTCTTGCAAATTTACATACTACATTTACAAACAATCATACTTACCTTATCCCAGAGGGACTGAAGCTCTGTTTGACCTCCAAGATCCCAAAATTGTATTGAAATCCCAGTGGCTTCCACTTGACCTGTGTTTAAGCCCACTGTTGATGTGATTCGTGATGAATCCATTGGTTTATAGTCTTTGGTCATTCCTGCTTTCGCAGCTTCCAGATATGTCTGCAGATAAAACATAAATTGAATGATCACATATATCGCTGGATAATCTGCTTGATAAACTGAATTGCTACTATATTAATTAAGTATTTATTTTATACAACATACAGTTTTCCCAGCATCATCCAGTCCTAAGATGACAACGCAGTACTCCTCTTTCTGCGTCATGTAACGGTACAAACCGGAAAATAACGTATACATGGTGTACGTATATGAATACCCAGTTTCCAGTTGTCACTTTTCACTTAAGATTCACATCACTCTCCTTGATACTTTAATCTGTGTAATGTTCAGATTAAACTATAAATCTGTTGATTAAAAATATTTATTTCAACGTTTTCATAGAAAAGAGCGAACCGTTAAATCTGGGAGGCATTTTATTACCTCCGCTTTTTACGTCAGCAGAACTTTAGACAAAGTTCAGCACGAACAGTAATGAGTAATGCTTTCACCTGTTGTTACCCTTCACATTTAACGCTGATGTTTTAAATGCACGTTTCACAAATTGTGAAATCACTCCGTTTGTGAAACAATCGTAATTAGTTGCAATTTATTACAGTGCGCAATTACTGCGTGATGAGTCACCACGACACATTGACACATGGAACGAGTACTCCAATCCAATCCACTAAACTCCTCATTTAACTCTGCATTCCATTTATTATTAAAAACACACATTTGCGTTCTCCAAACCAAAACAGTTTTACAGATGACAAATGGACATGATGACAAAACGACTCCAATAAATTAATTCCATTCAACCGGGACACGGAGCACAAACATGTGTTTTTAGAGCAACTTGTGATGTGATTGTCAGCTGAGAACAGGACACAGCAAGTTTCAGATAGGCACTATATACGCACATTGACGTACTTGTCAGAGATACACTTTTCATGCATTTCATGCACATATGGCGGATATATGTGTGCATGCACACCTGCTTTAAGAGCTGCTGTAGGTTTTTGCAGCATAGCACATCGCCACATGAATGCAAAGGGTTGCAAGCTTGCAAGACCTCACCGAGAGCTGCTGTGCAGCGCGATTGTGAGGTGGCGTCGGGAACACTACCAGAACACATCGCGTGCGTCTTCTTCACAGCTCCTCCACGAAACCTATTTTCCTCCTGTTGCATTTCCCATAGCTTTCCTCCACTTTCCCTTTTAGATTGGGAGAGAAAGCGTTTATATGATTGGGGTTGGAGTTGGAGTATACAATTGGAGAAAAGGATATGAGATGGGAATGTGGAACACGTTTGTTTAGTAAGTCAATGCAAATGCACTAACATGTTACGAAAAGTTAGGGAGAGTAAATAGGAATTCATATTGTTTATTCTCTCTGAAAATGTACAGTTGTAGTGGATTACTGTATAACTTCCTTCGTAAAAATAGTTGTGGTCATTAGTCAAAAGCTGCATGAGTAGTTTTATGTATCTGAACTACTGAAATCGCAAAAATCTTATGTAAAATCAATAGAATATTGAGACACATCGAATTCAGGTGACGGAGATAGTGTATGGGTATTTTCGAGGTACAAAATAAAAAAATAAAGCAATATATTGGATCCATGTTCCACTCGCTAAATTACAAGATTTACTACTTCGTGCCAAATAGGAGACGAGGTGAAAACTAAATTGAGGCAATTTAAAACTACATTTAAATGTGTACATGACATTGAACTGGATTTTTTGTGTCAATAACGCGAGAAAACTCTGGATCACCAGACGAACACTTGAGTCATGAGAAAAAAATCACGCTCTTTCAGGACTGATTTTTCTCTCTCCAACCCTTCATTCCACCAATTTCAGTTCTTACTATTACTTTTCTTGTGTAAATCAAACAGACATAAAAATGGAGAATGAGGCTATCTCCGGATATGGAACTCATCAAAACTCAGTTTCTCTTGAAAGTGCACATCCTAAAAAATCTCAAGATCACGACGCGTAAAAATGTCCATATGCCATACTATATCCCATGTTCCTTTTTAGATTATGAGTCAAAGGGTGGCCTGGTATATGTGCCATAAAACGGCGTAATTGCAAAGATTATAGGTTTACAGCTCCCATTCCACATTTTTTCTCTCCTTTAGGAAATACGTCAATTTTCTCCAATATTTCTTCCCTTTTCCCTTCATCTACTAGTCTTTCCTCATAATCGCATCGAAACACACACACACACAAACTCACACTAGTTCTCTTTTCTCCCCACTCTGTACACAGTAAAAGTAAGTATCACTGCAAAACTGTGTGAGTCCTGGAGGCAGTAAAAAATCTATAATTTCCCTCCATATCCTTCCATTACATTTACTTCCTCTTTTCGTTTCTCCTCCGAAGAAATGCAATAGGCTTGAGTGAACTATTTGAAAGGAAACTCCATTTCATGATTTTCAAGTAAGAAGCACAAGAGAGAGAGAGAGAAAAAAAATCCGTATCTTTTCCTTCGACAATACTTACGTACGTCTTCCCAACTTTAATACTCTTTTCATCTTTTTTTCTCCATTTTTTTGGAAATTCGTGTGTAGTCACCTATCCAAGCCATTTCGTGATAGAGTTTATATAGGGACATACTTACATACCTTTCCCATAATGACATCACCGGTTCGGCCTTGAGTGAAACCACTTCTTCTTCCCTTTTTACCCCACTCCACTAGCAGTTCGAGCAGGAGAAACAGGAGAAAGGATGAAGGTTAAAGTAAAAAAAAGTAAAAGCAACTGGCAGTCGAGTCGTCTGTTGTTGGCTCTAGTGAGGTCTAATATGCTCCACTTTTTAAGGCATGACTACATCGCCAACCTGTCGGGTGTCTCCTTCTGAAATGCAACAAGCTCTGTGACTGTGAGCTTCCAGCTCTCGGCTTTCTCCCTACATTTCAATACCACATGTATAGGCACATAACATGAATTCACGAAGCGAAATGTCTTCCTTTTTTTAATCACAAAGGCGAACCTCTGGTGTTGTTCGCCATTTGGATTGGATGGATGGCAGAGAGAGAAAGTCCTTTTAAACATAATACCTGATCGAAATAAAAGGCTGTTCTGGACAAAAGCAAGTGAAGCATGGGAAAAAGGGAAAAAGGCCATTGCATACGCAGACCAGCATCACTCTCACTTTTGTACTTTATAGAATATTTTATCTGCATTATGCATACTTTTCAGTTTCAGTGTACGTCTCTCTCTCTCTCTCTCTCTCTCTCTCGGAACGGAGTACACATCTTATTTTTCACGAAGTACACGACATATTTTTCTATTTTATATGTGCGTTATTGAATCAGAGAAAACTACGGGAAGAGTTGACGACAGAGAGAAAGGTTATAGTTTGAAGTAACGGTGAAAGCCATTATTTGAACATACTATACCGACGACTACAGCTTCCACATGAGAGGAACAGAGAAGCAACATGCAAGCCAAGAGCTATACCATATAAATAAGTTTTCAGTTTCAAACTCGAGTGCATGATACGCAGATCATCATCCTGTTGAAGTTTTCCGGGTACCGTTATTGCATGCTTTTAAAAGAACCCTGTTTATCTTTTCTTCTTTTCCCCCTACAGCTAAATGTACATTTCCGTACCTACTTGAAGTTTTGGTCGTTGTGAAAAACGAGCTATTATGTATTAATGCCACACGTTGTATTATTTCGTGTCCTAAAAACTGTAAAAAAGGAGTAGTAGTAGGTAGTTTCACAAAACGTTCTCTTTCCACTTCGTTTTATACACCTCTTCTGTCGGTAAGTAACACTCGAGCTTATAGTAGTTTAGAAAGGATGTAAAAAAGAAACGGAAACGGCAAACACAGAAAAGTATCTGCCGGTAAAGCAATATAGGTTAGTAATGTTCCATAAAAATAGCACCATCTGAAGTGAATTTTTTCTCTCGCAAGATACGCTCTTTACCGAATGAGACGAGCTTTTCCTTAGTTAGTTTCCATTTCATCTAGTAAAGAAGTCATCTTGAAGAAATTCGTGTGGGGTAAGAAAGTAACTAGAATTTTTATACTTTCTAACAAAAAAATTTTGTGCGAAAAATTAGGTAAGTTTTAGTTTCACATTGTTGCACACATGTGTCTTACTTCACGTACGATACGGAAAAAAGTAATAACAAAATGCAAATTTGATGCGTAACTTACCTTTTCCAGAGGATAGGTAGAGAACTTAAAAGGATCCCATTAATATTTTCTTTATAATTTTTTTTGCCTTTCCTTCATTTCATTTATTGACCATGCATGCAAGCATGCACACATGCTCTGCTCGTTAATTTTCTTATGTGTGTTTTGTAAAAGAAACAGTAATGATCACGAAATTATTTATATTTAGAGGAAGCTTATCCAATATGCAAAGCACGATACGTGACTTGTAGAATAGCAAGCAACCAACCACTTCAGCAAACGACCCAAAAAAATTCTTCCCAATACCCTTAAGGAGAATCAAGTGCTCACCTGCGGAAAGAAAAGTGATTCACAACCGTCGACTGACAAGCTGAAGGGGATACGTAGTTTGCCTCGTACGTAAACGCCAGTTTTCTCCAGAAATTCCTTTCACTTCCACTTTCTCTGACGTACTCAAATTGAGGAGCGTATATTCAGTAGACAGGCTGACGGTGATAACTTTTCATGTGCTAATGATGCAAAAATGTGGAATAAATAGATGATGTTTTTCACTCAAGGAATTTCAAGGAAAATTACATCAAATCCTTCCAATTACTCACTTGGGAAACTCTGCATAGTACTTGGAATTGTCTCACCTTTGTAGCAATTAAATATGGGGTAACAAATAGACAAAAAAATTGTTTCATCATCGTTATGCCCCAATCAGAAATTTTGCAAACTTGCATGAAGAAATCTCCCAATCTGAGAAAAGAGAAATGTCTAATATTGTTTCGAGGAAAAAGTAGGGTGTAGTCATTGGTGTAGTTCTGTGCATTTACTAATTATTATATATAATTTTTCTGTACATAACTTTTCATTATACTGTTAGTTACTGTAATGAGTTCGAACCGTGCAATATTGCTGTCAAAGTGTCATTCGTACCTGTCAATTTCTTGCTTCTCTATCATATGCTGCAGGAGTACGTACTCGACTGCGTAGGTTGCTATTATCGCTTATAAACTTAATCAATTCCGAAAATTTCGTCAGAGCTGTCGTAAAATGTGTTGAAGTTATGTATAATTTCCCTTGCTTGTTCGACTGATGTGTTAGAGGTGTGTAATATGGGC
>JAQFZW010002176.1:0-19284 GCA_034687055.1 Heteromurus nitidus
GCGATTCCACCGGGAACCCCAGCCTTTGAATAGTTGAAGAGCCAATCACGCAGTGTCCGGACACACACACACATGGATACACACACACACACACAAATTTCATTCCAGCTTTATGTTTGTAGATATTGACATGACAATGACAGATGGAGTTGGAGCAGGTATGACAGAACTGTGAGAAAATTAGCTCTGCAGTTTAGAGATATAGCACACCTAATTTAATGTGTGATAAAAGTATGCCAACTGGAGATTTCACTAAACATCCATCTCAAGGTTCCATCATTCCAGCATGCGATATGTTTTTTGTTTGCAAAAAGAGTTCTTATACAAGTTGAAAAAACAAAGATTTTTTTCCATAGATTCTTGATTTGAGCGCTCGAGTCATGTACACGCATTTATTAAGCCACTTATTTAAAAAAAAGTGGGTGAAAGTGTCAATGTCAAGTTGACTAGACTCCAGGATTGGAATAAAGATACTCGTGCATATAAATATGTATTATTATGCCATGTCATTATGTTCAAAGGAAAGATGAAATGATGTTGCAACTTGCAATATTTGAATTGTGACGAGACTATGTGAAAATGCTTGTTTTCGATTGCTGTCAGTTAAAGTAATAGTGAATAAAGTAATTTGAATATTATTGGACCAGTGGGTCAAATTTTAACTTTGTAAAACTGTCCAATTGGAAGTTCAGAGCTTTCAAGCTCTGAATGCGAAATAAGTCTTAATTCATGTTCGACTTATTTCTCAATTCAAACCAACTCATTTTTCTTATTGTTGTCTCAGGTAATGATTTATTGATTAGAATCGACAGGATGACAATTGACGTAAAACCTTAAAATTAAATACAAAACTGGATGAGAAGAAACCGTATAAAAACGGAGAACAAGAATGGAAAATTACTACAAGTTGTTCTCTTGACTTGAGGTAAATCACATCGAGTTGTTAGCTGCTGGATACATTTTCCCTAAGATTTTTCACAAAATTGTGACTAGCTTTGGGCATTTAAAAGAAAAGATGGCGAAGTTCCTCTTTATTTTTACGGTAGCCACTGTTGTGGCGGCTGTTAGCGGCACCTACTACTACGGTAATGGGGGCGGTGGGTATTATGGAGGCTACAGCGGGGGCGGTGGTTACAATAACGGTGGTTATTACGGAGGAGGTGGAAGTTATGGTGGAGGAAGCTATGGAGGAGGTGGCTACAACTCAGGTCTTTACAAAAATGGTGTCATAATTTGTAAACTTTAAGGAATTTGAATGGATTGTGACCTTAATATTTTTTGCATACTTTTAGGTTATCCAAGTAATGGTGGATATTATGGCGGAAGCGGTGGATCCTATGGCGGAAACACAGGAGGAAGCGGTGGATCCTATGGCGGAAACACGGGAGGAAGTTATGGCGGCGGAATAAGAAGCGGTACTTCATGCAGCTACTCTGGGGGATGGGGCACATCCTCCACTGGTGACCGATGCGTTTGCGCAAGACCGACCAGGGCCAAGCGTCACTACAATTATTACAACAGCGGTAGCAATTACAACACTGGATACTACGGCGGTGGTGGTAGCAATTATTATGGTGGTAGTGGATTGGTTTGGCATTGTGGTAAGTTAAAGTCGGCACTTTGGCCATATTTTCTTCAAGTTTCTGAAGAATTCAGGAGGGAAAATTATTGTATTTTTTACAGGTGCTAATGGAGATTACCGAGCAGGCGAATCCACCTTGACCGAACTTGACCTTGGTCAAATTCCAGTTGAAACCCCACCAGAACAAGCAATTGAGTCTGGGAATAATGGAGCGGAGGGCACAAGCGGGAGTCCATCTTCAGCAGTTGTCGATTCCGCTGGAGCCAACGGCGGAGAAGCACAACCAACTTCTCCTTCAGCATAATAAATCTTTAGTTTAAAGCAAATGAAAATGGGTTTGTCTTGATGAAAGAAAGAAAAATATATTTTTTTAAAGAAGGAATCAAAACAAATTGTTTAATTGTATTACTTAGCACTTTTGAATTGAATACAATTCATGTCATCCATCGATCCATCAATGACATATTATTTCTCATAACTCATAAAATTCACGGTAACTCATAAAAAGTTATGGAATCGTGCCAAATGGTCGATTTTTACGGCTCTGGCGTAGTATATAAAGGCTGCACAAACCTCACTGGTTCTTCATTCGTTATCAGTCTTTCCTAATGTAAGGAAAGACTGGAAAAACAAACTTTGCATATATTTTATCTATTGCTACTTTCATTTAAACTGTAGCTTTGTGATTTTCAAGTACCAATACATTCCTAAGAGTAAAGGAAAGGATATTCATTTTTGCAATTTATACCAAACATGAAAGTTTCGAATATAGCATTATAAATTATATTTTCTACGTTTTCATTCTCTTTCGTAGTCAAAAGCGATTTTTAATGCCAGTATGAAGGTGAGAATAATACAGCAAACTACGTCGTTTAGAGTGGGGATGAATTCTATTTTCTGATTATTTACGATATATTTATTTTCGCATATTAAAGTTATATCATATGTAAACTGATACAACTTGATATTTCATGTCAAAAACGTAAATATGTGGCATTATATGATTTTACATTGCATTCAGACACAAATAAGTATAGTGAAGAACGCCACATGGATATTTTATTCATAAAATTAAAACGAATTCAAATAAATCCTCATGAAGTTCCCTTAATTCATCCATATAAATTAAGCAGAATTCTAACAAATCCTCAAACGAGTAATCCCAATATCTCTTCAATGTAGAAACTTACTATAAAACATTTATTATGCCATTTGTTATCAAAACCCCTTGAATTCAACTCTCGATTGGAAATTGCAAACTTGGACTAAAATATGGAATGCCTATTTCAAAGAGTAGCAGAACATGGGACAGGAATTGATGGAGGAAAGATTAAATTGGTCTGGACATTGATTTGACAAAGTATGATACAATTACGGTTACAATCAAAACTACAACAGGTTCAAAGTGACGACTTGGGAAAATTTTGAATCATGTGATTACTTCAGGGTAGTAGCGATTTGAAAATTCACATTGAGCAGGTCCCTTGATTGGACAACAAATAAAGAAATTTCACTTCCTAAACGGATTTTATACTTTCAATTGAACATAAAATGCGTCCCCTTAGTTTTGAATGTTTTTAAAACATATAGTTATGCTCTTGGATGCTTCAATTCCCATTTGTGTCAATTGTGTCAATTTCAAGGTCACGTGGAGCTGGGGCGACTTGAGATTGCTGAGATGGCCACTTTTTGGAGTTTCGAGTGGTGGGGCCGTTGGATTGGATTATAAATATCAAGATAGGAAGATTCCAACCAATTCGTACGGCTATTTTCGAAAATATAGCATTTTTTGTTGGAAAGTAGGCTCTCATCCCGCTGGATTTGGGCCACTTGGAAATATACTTAAATCTACACTAATTTTTTCGTGTCAGGAGGTTCAAATGGATTCAAAAATGGATTATAATTGATGCTAATAATACAAACGAGATTTTGGTCAGGGGAGCATGTGAAAGTTGAGTTGGAACCACTTGAGAAACTGACAATGAATGTAAGAAAGTCACTTTCCCAACTTTTTTCCGGTTTTGGGAATTTAGTTATCAGCTGCAATAATTCCGTATAGAAACTAACCTGAAATTACATTTGAGCATTTGTAAAATAATACAAACATCGCCAATAAAGTTATCGTTGTGAAAACTATCCTTGTTGTAAGCCATTTATGCGTTCCTAAAATATTTCAAAAAATAAATCTGTCAATATGTCCTTCAATATCGTCTATTCCATACTTAAAAATAAATTCGCTTAAAACAACTTCAAACGTCATTTTCTACGCTTAAACTTCACCAAACAACTTGGAAAGCTGAATTGATTAAGGAAGCAAGGATTGGGTTCATAAATATTGAAATAATAATTTTCAGACAAAAACGAAAATTAATATTTTTTAAGTCATATTGTCGTGCTCATGTGTTCAGCATGCGTGTGCATACTTGCATATAACCATGTGCATATCGTCAGCACTGCGTATATATTGCACCATTGCTTTGAAGCGTGTGTGTTTGGGCTCGACTCGCAAAACAGATGTGTTTTGTTTTTGACAGACACGAACTCCAATCGCGTTTGTGGAAAACTATGTTTTCTTCACAACAAACCACAAATAAATACACGATTACTGGTGTCATGAGGAAAATTAATTTGAAAACTTAAATTAAAATCTTCATTTATAAACAAGAGAGCAGGAAACCTTCAACTATTGACAGTTGACAGTGGTGAAGTTTATAATTCAAAGCTTTTACAAAGGAATTTACAAACATGTGTGGTGTCAGGTGGGCAGAGTGCATTTGAGTGCTTTTAAATGTCAAATCAAAATTATTAGAAATTAAAGCACACATTTTGAGATGATACATTTGAAACCAACTTTATTAGCAAGGTTGTCGGTTGCACACCTCAAAATCTAATCGAAATAATAATTCCAAAAGAAGAAATCACTCTTGTTGACATTTATAACAATTCAAATCTGTGTTGACACGTTGACAGTGCGGCAGGAGGGAAAAGAGTAGTTGTCGATAATGGGTAAGTACACCAGTTCATTACTTTTGACTTTAAATTAGAATTCATTTACATTAAATTCTATTCTATCGCATTATGAAAAGTTGGTTGGAAGTCGGGTTGACAAGTCAGCAGGTTTTGTACGAGGATGAACAGCTGATTAGTTTAAAAGTTTAGGAAGGAGTTTTTTAAAGTTCTATTTTCAGCTAGATTCCATTTACTTAATCACAATGGTTATAGCTGGCGTTGACAGTGTTTCGAAGTTAAAAAACATTGGCCATATGGACGATGATTTTGTTTCCTCCTTCACGTTTTTTTGGAGTTGGTCCATTTGGATTGGAAAGTGTTTTGAAACGTTTTTTTTTTCTCATCTTCTGTGGGGATTTGGCCACAACCCATGTTCCACTGTCGAAATTCCAAACCTCTCTAAATGATCGAGATCATAACATGATTGTCTCAAATAAAATTCATCCACACATCTACGACGTATTAGTATCTCCACTATTTTTCACAGCTTTTATTTTGTAGGATGGGCTTCATAAACAAAACTGTTTTTCATATTTTCCAAATGTTGTGGTTGCATAACTCACAACATGGACCATGGGCGGAATTCGGGATTAGTGTAACCGAAAAAAACGGGAGATTGGAGGGGCATTTTACGTTTATCCAACTCTGCAAAAGTTCGAAATCATGAACATCTTCATCTATTATCCCAGTTACGTTGATTACGACTTCCCCCTTGATTTTTTTTTCGCGATTTGCGTCACCTGATAAATAGTGTTGGTGTTGGAATAAGAATGCACTTGCCATCTCTTGTCTCGCATATAACCATATGTACAATCCTTTTTGCAAAAAAAAATCCAAGAGATTAAATCAGCGAACTTTCTCATGTTCTGAAGGCTGCTGCTCTCCGCTCACATTCCCGATGCACTCCACACTCTCGAGCATTATTACACAAACTTACACACGAATGCCATTTTTTGTCGAGTGGCCGTGGCTTGTCGGATCCATTCAAAAAAACATGGTTTCTCCTCTCGCTCTTCAGCGTCATGCCGTCCCCCACTAAAAACATATCCTCCTCCGATTCCCCCTTTCAATATATTCACTCCACATATATAACTCTCATCCTCATCCTCTCATGTTCGGGAAAACATATTCGCGACTTTTTGGTTGTTGGATATCGTTGGATGCATATATCCTCAATTCGATTATCTATTTCGCCAGCTTCCTCTTTAATCTTCGTTTCTCTACACTTCACTCCTTCGTCGTGTATTTTCCATCGCGGCATATGATGATGATGATGATCTGCAACTGTCTCTATTCCCCTTTGGGACCGGGAATGGATCCAAAATGCACGAGAGAGAGAAAACATTACGTGAAAAATATTTTCCTCCTTGCAAAAAAAATCTCGTCGTCTTCTGTGTGGAGAAGGATGAGGATGAAAGTCTAAATTACTGTGGGGAAGATGTATGGAGGAGGAGGACCAAAATAATTCACGGTTTACACTCTCTCCTCAACCTTATGTTAAGAAAGCTTGTCTTCATCTGCATATTTGCCAATGTCAGTGCACATTTATATGTATGTATATAATTTTGCTTCAACTTGTTGGAGGATATCGTCTTTCTTCTCGCAGACAATTTTCACTATCCTCATTTCTCAATGGAGGAGATTCCTCAAGATGCGAGGGGATACTTGTGCAATCGAAATTTTTGTGCAAGGATGAAAGTAGGAAATATTTTCTTATTCCCAAATCAGTGTCTTGTGCTTTCGCGTGTGTCTCCGTGTCCTTCTTCTTCATCCTTACTATCCTCGAGAAAAACCCAAACCGAATACAAAAAAAATTCAAAAGTAATGAAGAAACTCTTTTCTCTTACAAATCATTTTTATTCTACCCTCTTCTAAAAAAATTCCCGACATGTTCTAATTAATTAATTAAAATTTTCAATAAAAATGTAGACAAAAAATGTCAGTTGCTAATTGTGCAAAACTAAGTGGGTGGAAAGTGAAAGAGTGGAAGTGGTGGTGTGCTTGTTATTATTATTGCAGTGTGGTGGAGGAGGAGATTACGGGCGAGAGTGTGGGTGGATGATGATGATGAGCAAAATCCTGATTTGCACCTGTCTGTCGGGCGCGACATGACGGAATTCTATATATTTTCAATTGTGTTCCAAAATTAAAATATATGCTCCAATTTCTTTTGTGCAAATAAAAATTAAAAGTTTGAAATCTCTTTTGTTTCCTCCTTCCGTGGCGAAAGTTTTTTTATATATATTTTATGATGGAGAGTGTGGAGTGGAGTGAGTGGAGAGTTTACTAAAAAAAATGTGTGGGAATGGAATGAGGATTTGTGGTGATGAGGAGGGGATGCGCGTCTTGGAACATATGAGAATCAAGTAGCGTTCCTTTTTTTCTCTCGTTTCAAGCAAAAAAAAGTAAAGTGGAGCACATGAAAAGCATCTTCTCTCCCAATAAATGTGTCTGCATTCTGCATATTTTCTTCTTCCTCCAAAATATTTCAACTCGCACTGAGAAAACCTTTTTTCGAGGATGTTGATACTATTATGCACATGCATAAAAGCGGAGGAGCTGAGAGGAACGATGAAGAGGAGGATGATGGTGCTGGTGATGATGATGGTGATGATGATGATGAAGCCGGTGACGATGGCCATTTCCCCCGAAACACTATCGTTCACAGGCATAACATTCTCATCATCATGTGAAAGTTGATGACAAGTTTGAACCATGTAACCAACGTGTTTTGTGCTAGTGCTGGTGAGTGTGTGGTTGTGTCCTCCTTAATAAATCTTTATGAGAAAAAGAAACTTCGATTTTTCTTGTTGTTAAACTTGTGTTTTTATACAAAATGGATGGAAGAATTCCATCCTCATCCACCTCCTCACTTGCGTCACACCACCTTCAGCAGCAGCAGCAGCAACCACCGCGTCGTACAAATCTCCGATCCTCCGTCTCCATGTTCATTGAAGACTCGAGGATCACCGCGGTGGCAAACGCGGATTCGAGTCCTCTCCGAGGAGGGGGAGTGATTGGCGGCGGAGGTGGTTGTGATGCTTCTGGTGGCCACTGCTCCCCGGCAAGTTCCTTCTATTCCGTAACCTCGTTCTCGTCTTCCGCCGCGCCCCAGCCCCAGCACACGACAGCAACATCCAGCTGGAATTTACGTCCAGCTTATTGTCAAATCTCGACCACACTCCCAGAAAATATTACTCATCAAGCTCCTCAAGGAGGTTCCTCAAGCTATCACAGTAGTCCAGTGCGCTCCTCCAGAGGTTGCTCCTCAAGTCCGGTAAGATTCTCATCCAGACATGGTTCGAGTGGCTCGAGGGAGATCATTCACAGGATTATTCGGGAGCAAAGTGTCGAGAATGGGGACGAGCCTGTAGTTCCTCCTCAACAACCACCACCTCCTCCTCCTCCGTCGCAACCTTTGAGACGAAGCACGCTCAACGTCGAGCCCGTCATCTCATTCATAAACGTGAAGGAAACGCTGCCCCACAGACTGAGGGAGGATAGGGCATACACCTCTGTCAACTTAACCTTGAGATCGCCCACGACTCCGACGGCCGCGCAATCACCGTCATCATGTGTCCCGCCACCCACACAGTGTGGAGGTGCTCCAACGGTGATCACTCAAGGATTCGATCATCACTCAAGCAACACTTCCATCAACACTGTTGTCGATATGGAGGCGGGGACGGCGAGCTTCCGCCACGTGCATCATCATCTCCCCGCCGGAAATCATCACCAGCCGACGAATCTCATGTACTCGACGTACAGCAACTCCAGCGATGGCTTCGAGGCTCAAGTTCAAATCCACTTTGGTCCGCACGGGGGAACTTTTACCGCGTCAAGGAGGAGAAATCATAACATTTCCATTCGTCAGATGAATTCTGGTAAAAAATATTACTTACTTTGAGATTGCTCCTTTGTTCGTCGGCCTTGCAAAAAATTGGCATAATTACTTAAAAATTATGTACTGTCATCATCGTTCATTTATTCTTCGGTACTTGTCATAATCATAATTGTGGTTATCATTGTAATTATGATTATGATTTTCTGGGCGATGATGGTTATTATAGTTGTGATTACTACTCGAATAATTATAATTAGGGTTATTGTGATTCCTATCTTGAGCGTAGGCACGATTGTTGAACATTACGAAAGCGGATTGAGATTGATTTCTCGACGGTGGCTGCCGATGGTCAGGATGTACCCTTCTCCTGGACTCCTGGCGAGAAGGGAAATTTCTAGCACTTCGAGAATAATTGTTATTATTTCTATCATTGTTGTTCCATCTCCGACTCGTTGATGGGTTCCCTCTCCTTTCATCCTCCTCTCGTCCTTCTTGTGGTTCCTCCTCTTGCTGTTGTGGAGTTGGTTCCTCCGGTTCCGGATCCTCATCTCTCACCGCGTGACAATAGCTGCACTCGACAATGTAGCAAAACTTTTTCGCCAGACAACAGTAGAGTCCACAGGGAAAGCAGAGTATCGCTGTGAGGTAGCCGGACAATGAGGTTTTCTTGACGTAAACACCGAGTTCGCAGTAGGGGCACAAGTTCCTGCTCACGACTGCAGGGGCTCCTTGATCCGAGTACTTTTCCTCCATCTCAATGTCCTTTTCAGTTCTTCGACTTTGATACCGTTGAGGAGGCTCTTCGTAGTGAGATGGCTGGTGTTGGTCCTCGGAATGATGATGTGGAAGTGGTTCCGGTTCGAATTCACTCTGCGGCGGTGGATATGAGGATTTGTGAGATGGAGGCGGCGGTGGATACGAGGATTTGTGAGAAGGAGGCGGCGGTGGATACGAGGATACTTTTGGTGGAGGGGGCGGGGGCGGTGAAGGTGATCTCCGAGGAGGGGAACTTGGAACACGCTTCATGCTCTTTTCATCCAGTGGAATGTATATGGGCTCTTCTGGTCCCTGTCTAGTCCCAGGGAATGGGAGTAATGTTTGTAGTTGCGTTTCTGGCAGACATTCTGGCATTATGGCGAGATACTTCTGGCCCTCTGGATATTTATCCGCTTCCGCTTGTGTCATCCAGGGAGGTCTCGTGATGGTGATTATTTGAGCGGCAGGATTTCCACGAGAGCACATATCCATCCTTGAAGGTTCCTGGGGAATGCTTTCAGGGGGAGAGGGTGTTGGTGTTCGTTTATACCGTCTTGGTGGCGTTTCTTCTCTTGGCGGAGGAGGTGGTGGTAATGGAGAAGGTTCTCTTGGAGGAGGCGGCGGCGGCGCTAAAGCTGGAGTAGTTCTTTGTCTCGGTGGTTCTGGTTCGTCTTCACTTGATTCTCTCCTCCTCAGCCTCTCCTTTTGCGGTTTCCCCTTGTTCTTCCCTGTCGGCCACAAAAAGAACCATCTCTGATGATGACCAGGTCGGTCTGGAATATTTTCAAGGGGAGCAGTAGGAATTAATTGAAGGCGACCTTAAATCATACGTTTATATTCATCTGAGTCATCATCATTCTCATCAGCTCCCTTCAAACCATGTACGAGTGAATGGGGCGGGAAAATGGGAACACGAAGGATGAGCTTTTTACCAGAGTAGTCTGTCCCTCCTCCAGCAGAGGAACCGTAACCGTAGGAAGCCCGGTCTGGATAATAGTTACTCCCGTAGTCCCTCTCGATGTCAAATGAACGTCTTCGCTTTGACTCTTCCGTCTCACGGAAATATTGTGGGGGAGGAGGAGGAGGTGGAGGTTGACGGTAGTATCCAGCACTACTTGGAGCGCTACCGCTGCTTTCACCAAAACTTCTCCTTCTTGGGGCCTCATGGCGGGGATGACCAACATCGTCGTAGTAGCTTTCATAATCGTACGAGCGTCGGTGGGTGTGTGGAGCTCCGTCATTTTGGGAGGTATCGATGGACTCACGATGTTGGTGAATTGGTGGTAGTGGCGTCCGTGGTGGAGAGATATACTCGACTCGTTGAGGTTGATCGCTTCCACTGTGTCGTCGATCTCCATGTTTTTCCCTTTCGTGACTGTTGTGACTGTGACGTCTCTCACGTCCTGCCATCAATCAGATCAGATTCCAAGCGGAGTAAACTAACGGCAATTCAGTTCAGGAACGAAAAAACAACTCAACTATAACAAAGCCCATTAAAATATTTTGGCTCATAAAAATAGCGTTTTTGTGGAAAAAATTCGCTTTGTGTTTTAGGAAAAACAAATCTCTTCTTTCCGCACGAAACTTTTTTTTTGAATGTCCTTAGAAACGACGAGTAATTGTAGGTTGTAGGAAAGTTTATTTTTAAAAGTGCAAGTATGCAGGAAATGCTTCACCCGTTGACCTACATCCGTTTTAAACTGCAAAAATATATATAGTCTCTCCTCACAGGTTGGTGACAATGACTGCGACGGAATGCGCTGTATCTCTCTATTTATATTTACATTTGGAATGTGTGTATAGAAGAGTCTTTTTTTCGCAATTTTCAACTCTTTCACCTTTCTCCACATTCCTCGATGTAATTGTTTTCCCATGTCTCCTAACTGTTTGAGCAATAATTCTCTTCTCCTTTTCCTTGTGTATTTATATGCAAGACGGAAATAAATAAAAAAGTGTGAGGATAAAGTTTTTTCTTCTTCTCACTTCATCTCAAATGACTCGAACGACACGTGCTTGCCGTTCGTTCACTCGCGAATATATATTTTATTTCTTGATCATTTCTTGGCTGTGGATTAAAAGAAGGAGTAATGTACTCGTTTCGCGCATCAAGATTCCCCATTCGAATGTGTAAGTGGAGGAAAGAGAGAGAGAGAAAAGTTAAGTTGACACGATCAACTGCACTGTGCACTTTTGCCAGACAGTTGACTTTTTGAGAGTTTTGAATTCGAATCGTAATATAAAAAGAGGAGCGAAGATATAGAAAAGACAAGAGCCACACCACACAACCACCGTAAGGAAACCACATCAAATGCCTTAATGCAATTAGCTCACCCACGCATTTTACCAACAGCGTGTATAGGTATATCTATACCCTATGTAGCTCTGCGGCAATTAGTTCTCTCAAAGATATTTAGCTTGTCAACTGATGTTTAAATATAAAAACAATATACTTTTTTATTTATGTGTAAAATGTAAGTATTTAGGGGTAAATTAATAATGCAGATTTTGGTTGAAGTTTTAATAAGATTATTTGGTTTAGGCGTTAATCACATCATGGAAAACTTTTCGTTTGAATTGTGACAAAATGAGTTGATTTGATTATTCGAATATTCGAAAATCGAATTCGATCTAAACACTTTTCCTTCATGTCGCAGACTCGTAGTAGATCTTCGTTCGTGTGTTGGCGTCAAAAAGAAACTTTCGATGAATCTTCGGGGAATTAGAATAAAAATCGATTGTCACTTACCACATAAGAAAATATTTGGTGTGATGGTATAGTCGTAGTTGGTTTCAAGCAAAATGAAAAATAGCTCGTGTGAAAATAAAAAATAGAGAAATATTTTTCACTTCGTGTGCCATAAATCATTGGTGAAAAATGGGGGGACGCGTTGTGTTCATACATTGAAATAAGCAATGCATACGTAATTTTTCATTTGAAACTTGATTTAATTTTTTATTGTTCAAAATATTTTTTATTTAAACAGATTTGCTATCAGCTCAGACTGAGAGAAAGGACAAGCTGCGCACTGCCATCCATGATCGGAAATGCATGTTGGCCAAGCTGCAAACGGAAATTGTTCAGCTTCGCAGTCAACTTCAGATGAATCCTTTTTCAGAAGTGAGTGGCCAACTGGAAGGAACCATTATTTTTTTAACAATAAATTTACCTAAATTTCGAATGGTATTACATTCACAATGTCAGTTTCTAATATATTAGCCTTAAGCTCGCATATTTTGCAGTCATTAACAATTCATTCATAAAACTTTTAAGTTCTTTTCGCTGTGTTTGTTTGAGAAAATGACGGAACATTTCTATTCATCTCATCATCCTTTTTGTTGTATGATGCAATTTTCCCCCTCTCTCTTTATAAACTCTTCTCTAAAGAAAATATTAATGTTTTCTTAAAGAGGACGCCCACACACACTCCATTCATCTGCGTGCATACTTCCATTCCTCACAACATCCTCTCCACCTTATAACACTTCGCATGCCTCCATTCAACTCTTTGTCTTCCTCTTTTGTTTAGATAAAAAACTCAATTCTTTTTTTTTCAGACTCCAACTTTCACATCATTTACTTTTGAACATTTTCCAGAGCAAATTCATATATCATATTGTATATGTACGATAACAATAATAAATTACCGTTAAACTTGGAAAGATAGCCAATTTTGTATTTTCAGTAGAAAGTAGCTCTGGCTGTGGAAACGAGTTTTTACAATATTTCTGTATTTATCATCGATAAGATACAATTTTACATGACATTAAATATGCGAACTTTCCTAAAGCTTATGAGTATTCATTCGAATCTATATATATGTCCGTGCAGTTGTTGGAGTCGCGACGCGAAGCGTGCACTTGACTTTTTTCTTTCTTTTTCTTGGCAAAACCTCATCTATTTTTACTTTCAACTAATATGAATACATTTTCGTAAGTACCTTGATTCACGTCACCAAATCCTATTTCCATATATATATATATACGCTTTAAATATATATCTTTATGAACACTTTGAAAAAATTGGTTTCTCTTCAGAGATCCAAAAAACCGAAAATATCCTTCTGCTTTGGGTTGACTTGACTCTTGACTTTCCCGAGTGTGTATGTTCAGGGCAAGCATAATATTAGTACGTATGAACGTGTGTGTGTAAAAAATTGCAAAATGATGGATGGTTGAGACGTGGAAGCGGAATATAAATGACGGAAAAGTGTATAGTATTTATATTTGTGCAAATATGTTTAGTAGCAGATTTATATTTTATATTGTATTGAATATATATGTTCTATGTACTTTTGGAGCTCTCGTCAGGTTCAAGTATTTTTTTGTCAAATGGAATGCGTGTGTGCTAACAATCTCTCTTCTTCTTCTTGTCGTATTTTTGGATGATGTATCGAAGCGATGTCATTATGTTAAAAATAAATATGATTTTTTCTTCCATCTCTTTCAGCTGGAGAAGCTGAAACAAGAGAATCAAAGACTGCGAATCGAGTGCGACTTTATGGCTAGGGAAGTAGACCTTTATCAAAATGGCTCAGGTATATATATCAATATGCTAAATGTATATATATTTTGAGCAAATTTTTGACTAATTATGACTAATATTGAAATATGTTGTATATGGCTTATTGGATGTATAGTTCCGTTAGGCGAGACCAATGAAGAATTCTATCAAATAATTAATCCCGGCCAGAGTGTGGAAGCATTATTCGGAATAACGAATAGTCGAGGGCGTAATCCTGCCCTTCGAAGAGGGAGCAATCCACCGCCGAGACCTCCCCCTCCAAAGTTCCTACAAAGTCCAGACACTCCGAGTGGAGGAGTTGGATCTCCGACTACTGGCGCCAATCCTTCCAATGTCGCCGCCAGCAATCATCATCCCGATGGAGAGTGGCGTTGCTCCATGTGCACATTCCAGAATCATCGTGACCTAGGTTTTACATACACGCACTTATTCAAACTGTCTGAAAAAAATACCAAATGCTGAATGTTCTAAAACATTTGGATTATTTTTTTCTCTTGCAGACTTTTGCGAACAATGCCAAATGGTTCGAGTGAAGCATGGTCCAAGTAAGTTTTAAAAGCTTGGTAAAATGAGAAAAATGTGACATGTTTAGTTTCAAATTTTTATCCTTCTTTGTCACCCGCGCCGCCACAGAATAGTTATAGTTATGTACCTACACACACTTTTGACTCTGTCTCCACTTTTTTAAGTATAAGACTCCCAGAGGAGAAGCGGATGTGTCGCAGTCGCAGATCGGAGCTCGGTGTACCTAAAAAAAAGTCGCCTTCTGTCGACATATATTACTCCACAATTGAACATGAATGGGAAGATCAAGTGTGAAAAGAGAGAGAGAAATATTTTCTTTGAGGAAAAAAAACACTTTTTTATATTTGCAATTTGAATCAACTGGCACCACATTACTCTCTACTTGCCTTCCTCAGAGAGAATAATAATGTCGTCTTGTTGTCGACATGTGTAATTATTCACGGTCGCTGGAAAGCAAAAGATTGTCTTTTTTCCTCTCTCTCTATCTCTCTCAGGTTACGCAATTCATCTTTGTCCGTCCCTATGTATGGGATTCTTTTAGTCCAAAAAACGACTTGAAGATTCACTTTGAGAATCATCATTTAAATCCCAATTAGCTCTCATTCATTAAATTCCAAACTTTAAATTGAATTTTTAGTTCCGTCCAAGGTTATTTAATCAGAATCAGAGAGTACAGCCTTTTTATCCGCTTTTTTCCTTCTCTCAAAAGCAAAATGTGGAATTCATAAAGGAAGAGAGAAGATGAAAAATAAAAATTATTATATGAAGCCAAGATCAATGTACAACGATAGTCTCTCAACTTAAACCTGATCGCTATAAAAGCAAGAATGTTGGCAGAAAAGAATATAGATTTTGTGGTTTGGCTTTTATGCAAGTGCAACCATTATTGTATGTATATGTACGCGAGTTTGCTATATATGATCTGACAATCCTGAACTATGTACATCTCTAATTTTAGAATTTCGCAAGTGAAGAAGAAGGAGATAAAAGTACAGGGTACACACACGCGCGCTAGATAGGCGCACTCGACAAATAGGCGCAGATTTTTTCCCCTTGTGTATAGAAGAACAAGATCGGAGCGGAGATACGGATTGAGTATATTACAAATAGGTGCACTATCTATACGAGACGGGATAGTTAGTGAATTTGAGAATAGGAAGCGAACGCGCAATGAAGTAAAAAGATTAAAAAGATTGAAAGACAAGGCAAGACTCACAAGCTCAAGTATATATTCACATTCACCAACTTATCTTCAGATTTGCACACACACAAATGCTCCAAAGTTGCAATTGGGAAAAGTAGAAAATGCACACAAGGAAAAAATACATAAATACCCAGTCTCATATGATGTCGATGTTAATCACGAGAATTTGAGAAAGTGTCGTGTGCGTCAATTAATTTTAAAGAGTTTTTTTTTCTTCTTCGAGAAGCAATTCACACCCATTCGGATTTTTCCCTTTTTTATTGTGAAAAAAAGAGTAAATTGTCCATGATGGGTTTGCTACAATTTATCTTGATCCTTTCCGGCAATTTTTCACCTTCTTACAGAGAATATATAAGATGAAAGCGATCAAATGCTCCACCCAATCCTAATTGCTGGGAACATTTCGGATTCTTTGTTCACTTTTTCATAGTTTTTTCTTCCACTTTTTTTTGTTCTGACGATGATGCGTGTGTGTTGTGTGTATATGAATTGAATAGGTCGAGAGCAAAACATTCGGATTCGCGTTGTGAGGCATCACCAACAACAGCCTCCACAACCAAGACGGGTTGTTCATTCCTGGGTCATGTGATGACCGTGATGAGTTGAAGAAGAGAAAAATTTTTTAAAGGAAAAAATGAGTATGCGAGAATAATGTGGAAGAAAAGTTTTCACATAGTTCTTCACCATATTTCATCTCTTTACTAAAGGGATTACACTGGAGTATCTCTGATGAGAAAAAGATATTACTTCAACTTGAATCAACTTGATAAAACCCTATAAAACATAATCAGATCACGTAAATTGATGTTGATGTAAAAGATGGGGAATAATCGCTATAGTATGCCTCGTGAGGAATTTAAACTCAGGCAAGACACACAAAAAAATGGTTTAAGCGTGTCGTGTGCAAATTTCTTAATTACAAAAAATATGCCATTTGTAATAACTGAATTCGTTTGTGTGAGTACTGAATAGCGTGCGATAATACTGTGTGGGGTGAATTATTTTTTTTGAACTGACCCAAACAAATTAACGTTTTTAAAAAGTAATATTTTTGTAGACGATTTTCATGAACTAATAATAACCTTTTCTTGTATTGTTTTGTAGGCTGAGGTCGTGCATTTCTCCTCTTGTGATCGACGATTCAAAATAACCTTTTTGAACTGATCAGTCCAGCAGCGAATCATTTTCGAAGGTTCAATCATCAATCAATCATCAACGTGTGAGTGACACGGCACGTGTCGAGAAGAAAACAGGATCATAATATTAAAGCCTTGGATGATATAACAAAACCCTGTGAAATCAAATCAGAATGAAACTTGACGGTGGATTTATAGGAAATATATAAAACATAACTTATTTATAAAATATATAAATTCTATTGTGATAACATTCCTAAAGGGTTTACCTGATCAAAGTGTGTTTCAAGAACGGAACTGCGAATGAATTTTGTTTTATAGTTACAGACATACATTATAAAACTTATATATATTTACGGAAATTCGCATATATGAGATGACTTGATTAATGATTTGTGATTGAATTTTATGAAAAATTAGAATTTCGAAACTTTATCGGGTATGCGCATGACGACATGAAAGTTATATAATTTAATAATAGTATACATATGTATCACCGTGTATATATATTCATCTACAAGTTGCAATTAAGTTTTCAAACGATATGAGATTTTTCGATTTCTATGTGTTTTTTCTAGAGGTACGCGTTGTTTACCTACGCAGTTTATTGGATCGTGGAAAATACATAAATGTCTTCTTGAAAAAAGTTACAGGAATTGCGAGAAAATAAACTGAAGTAACATGAAATTTCAATAGTTTATTGTGTTGGGTGTAATCAAAGTATTATGGCACATACGTAACCGGGTCTTATCACTCTTGTATAGCCAGCTACACAAGTCCACTCTTGGTAATTATTAATGATCGCCTATATGCTTATGAAACACGAAACATTGCATTAATTATGACTAATTGACTTTTTATATGCAAATATTCGTCCTGTCTTTAATTTGAGAATGAGGGAGGACAGGTCGGTCTGAGGAACTGACATATATTGGCCTTCATTACAGGATTCCGGTCCACTTACTGTACACCATTAATAATTATTTTTGTATTTTTGTGTGGTTACAAAAGACAGGTAGACTTTATACATCTGATCACTTCCTTGAAGTCAGTGTGTGTCAACACTTGACAGAATCATAGATACTTTTTCACATTTTTTTGCCACACAAGCAAAATGTTATCCCATGGCAAAAACTTGAAGTGGCTTCTTCTGTGCTTCAAAGTCGCCAAGTGTTGCGGATATTTCCCTTTCTATTGGGATACACAAGACGAAGCATTCCTTGTTAAAAGCGAGAATGTCATTCATAAACTTAGTTTGATTTTTCTGATAAGCTCATCCATTCACGGAGTAGTTTCTCTCCAAGTGTTTTCAATATGGATGGGCGCAGATACTTCCACTCGTCTCCAGTGCGTCTTCGTTCTTCTTTCTCAGGGGGCATTTTTTTGCTCTCAAAGAACACTAGTTTCCAAACGTCACTCATTTGTCAGCTTTCTCAACAATTTGCTGAAGTATGAGAGACGATTCAATGGGAATTGGATACAATTTTCCCCATTCGGAGGATTCCTTTTAGGTTCGCTTGCTTCCGGGGCATATTCCATCCTTTCCTGTGTTCCAGCATACACAATGAGTTTGTGGATGGCTCCATGCCTGCCTGCAAACTTTGGCTACTTTCTTGTTCCAGAATGTGGTCAAATGGAAATAATCACATCAAAAGCTGTCATATTTCTGTTAAGACTTGTGATTATAATTTTGGTAGGGCTTCATGTTGCCATCATTTTCTCCGCTTTCGTATTTCAATTTCAATCTTCACTCGTTGCGAGCTTTTGTTTTTGTCGATATTTGACCAACTTGGAAAATCAACTCTGCAGGGTCTCCCATCGTCTTCAGCCTGGGTCGGAGTGGGCGACGGAAATTCAGCGCGCTACTCTCAATTTCCGAACTATTCAATTGTTAACAAGTCTATTCAATGAATATCACCAAAAGCATATTTGTCCGACAAACGTCCTTTCTTTGGTGGGACTTCCTGTCATTTCCATGTTTGCAATAGTTCGCCTCTGGAATGTCCTTGTCCCGCAGTGGATACTCATTTATGGGGTGTGCACATTTGATTGCATCCTTGGAATTTTGTACACCTTCGGGAGTATGGCTGCTATTTTCTCACATTCGCAAAACTTATCAATAAAAGTTACGCAGTTAAACAATTTGGTGAGGAACTCATGGTTCCGTCGACATGTCAGGTCGTGGCCATTTCTCAGTGCGAAGATAGGATCGATAAGCAAAGTGGACAGAGTGACGCCACTAGCAATGACATATTTCTGTTGCACACAACTTGCCAGCTTACTTTTGCTATAATCGGAACTAATTGTGACTAGACTTATGTAAACGATTTATTTATTTATTATTTAGAAACACATTAAATTACTTACTTGTATAATTAGTACAACATAACACAACTATATAGGCAGGCAGGAGCCTGAAAACGAACCGTGCTAATTAATCCGAGAGCCTATTATGTTGGACACATGCAATTTACTACAATACAATTAAATCCACTAAATAACTCATCTCATCAAACACTCATTATCGAACGTTAATATGAACGCTTGCCTATATTGTCAATGTATGCTTTGCAAAATGAATGAAATTTTCCCTAAATAATTAAATTGATTTTCTCGGGATGTCGGGAACATATACACTCTGTTAAAGAATTTTAAACTCACGCCGACCGTTTGGTAACTTCTTATCTCACGACGAGATGGTGAATA
>JAQFZW010002177.1:0-19272 GCA_034687055.1 Heteromurus nitidus
AAAATATTGCTTGTGAAATTCAGACTTTGGCTTGATCATATCCTCTCGTTTATAACTCATAAGCTTTTGGTATGTTTCGTCCAGCAACTTTTTAGGATAATTACGTCTGATAAATTTTTGAAACATTTCATCTAACCTTACTTTTGCATCGTTTTTATCCGAACAAGAACGGATAACTCTTAAACCACATGAGAATGGCAATGACTGTATCATGTGTATTGGGTGTTTAGAATCGAAATGAAGGTACTCATGCTTCGACATTGGTTTTTGAAAAAGTGAGGTTGTGATTATGTTTTTGTCTATGACTATACATAAATCCAAGAAATTTATTTTAGAGCTCGAATGTTCTACCGTGAATTTTAGAAAATTATGTTGAAATGTATTATTTATCCACATTTTCATATCAGTGATCTCTGTCTTATCGACTATCGCAAGTACATCGTCTATGAACCTACCTCGAAAAGTCATTTCATCCTTCCACATTTTTTCTAATTCAACTGCAGCTGTGATATTTGCTATGGATACGCTTGCATTGTTTCCCATTTGAATCCCTTTCTTTTGAAAATACATATTTCTGTTGTATTGTACGTAACTATAATCCAGACTCAAGTCTAGTAGGATTTTTAAGTTTTCCTCTGTCACTGCGAATGGAAATTTAACTTCATTTTTATATTTACGAAAAAAAGTGATGCAGTTCTTTTTGCATACATTAATGGGCAATTCCTGATACATTGAGGTTATATCAGCTGCAATCAAATGATATTCTCTTTTTGGTTCTAATTTAATATTATTAAGTAGGAATAAAAGATGCGGAGTATCAATTATCAGTTCCTTTATATGTAAACATAAAGGCTTGAGGATGGAATCTAATACAATTGCGAAGCCTCTATTTATTGTTGATACAGCACTGCAAATTGGTCTTCCAGGTGGAAAAATTTCGAATTGTTTGTGGATTTTTGGTAGAATATAAAAGTTTGCAGGCTTACTATGTTTTGGTGTGATAGATTTAAGCTTCGTAGCTTTAAAAATGATTTTACTGCCAATATTTGCCTTATCTAGACATAAAATTGTACGTACGCCGAGTACAAATGTAATACTTTTATAGCAAAAAGCTCAAGTTTTTATTTTAATTTAATGGTACATTTATGTTATCAGACTGAGCTTAAATAATTTATCACGTAACATGTAAAACAATAATTTTAGTTACGGATTCCAGGGCCTGAGGAAGAACAATAAAACTTTCGAAACCGGTCGTCCTGGTTTTTTCTCAATGTACTGACATCTTGTTCGAGCTCACAGTTATCATTTTAATCACAGCATTGCGGTTTTAATCAAAAGTCAAAACTGCGATGTGCGAATCTACATCCCTCCAAAAGCATGTCAAACCTGGCACCCAACTGCAGCAGTTCCTAGCCATTACTGGGACTACTTTATACCAGATGACGTCAGGGAATTGAACCAAATCTACCCATACGTGCCAGTTCGAACAGGGCGATTCGACATTTTCGTCTCCAACTCAATGGCCAAGGAGCAATACACAATGTTTACATTCTTCGACTATACGCAACAAGGCAGATCCTGGGGCAAGGGACCGGTAAATGTGCCAACCAAGCTCTGGTTCATCACTCAGTTTGAAGAGAAGGAACAGATCTACTCCATCCGCAACACGTATCTAGTCAACTCTGCTCAGGGCCACTCTCAACGCTTTTATCAGTCAACGAGCAGCTACTGCAGCTCACGATATTCGGGAGAATCGAAGACCAACTGTGGAGACTCTATTGGGGTTGGAGGCTCGACTGGACCATTGGATACACACACACTCCATCCCGTTTCTATGGCGACATTCCAAGGCTCCTGGAGAGAACTGGAGGGACTTCCCATCTACGAGCTGGAAGGTCTGCGTTGGAATTTCTTTTGCACTTCTTGTACGTCATCAAGCAACCCTGGTTTAGTGGACGATGAGAATCTTCAAATAAAGCTATTTACCACCTTCTCTCCCAATTCTACTTTGGTTTCGATGATGACAGACGTGATGAGCAGACTGAAGGAAGGGGGCACCCACTACATTCCTGCATTCCATCTCCAGGAATATTTCTTTACCACAGAGTTTGGCTTCCCCGCCAAAAACCTGTATTTTGTGGCCTGCTCTCGAACAGAGAAGGTTGGGATGTCTCTCCGCGGATGTGTGACCGCATTTGATAACGCCGTTTGGGCTTGCCTCCTCCTCTCCGTTCTAATTTCCTCTGTCCAATCTTGGTGGTCCTCAAATACAAAAAAGGATGATCCCTTCCGCGTTCTCTTGTATCCCTTCGCAATTCTCCTGGAGAAGAGTCTGGAGAAGACGCATGCCCTGAATAAGGTGCTTCTCGGCGCTTGGCTTCTCATGAGTGTTGTCCTAAGCAACAGCTACCGAGGGGAGAATATCAATCAGCTGATTGCTCCAGTCCCGGTCGAAGTAGTTGACACTTTCGAGGAGATAATCGAGGGGAACTTCACTGTCTACACGAGACAGTCGATTGGGGACGACTCGACAGATGACTCTAAAGTCCATGGTTACATGATGTTTATGTTTTATCAAAAAATAATGCGCGCTAACCCATCCATGAGCGCCATGATGCCCAATACAATGATGACGTATATGCGAGAGATGGGGTCTCCACCGGCTGTCTCTTACATAATGAATCATCCTGTGACGTCAAAGTCGCCTCAATCCCTCAAGCTCGAATCCAAGCTGTTCGGCCTTATTCGAAAGCCAAGGAACTTTGGAGAGTTGCTGGAAATGTCTCAAGACACGTATTTTCTGGCGAAATTGGAACCTTGTGAAAACACCGCTTTCGTGCACACGTATGGGGCGGTGCACGAGGTGTTCCGCAAGTTGAGGGAGGACTTTTATGACAAGTGGTCAGGCACGCCGGGAGAAACGTACGATCCAAACTTTATTTCGTTGAGTGAGGATTCTGTCGGGAAGGTGTACATGATTTGGCAGTTTTACAGCGTTCCTTGGCCGGCTGACGTCATCAGAAGAAGGTTTCTAGCACTTTTTGAATCGGGACTGGAAAGCCATGAGCGAGACTGGGCAAACCGCCTCATTTCCTGGAATGACACAGTCGCCCAGGTGAGGAACTACAAACCGGTCAAGAAGATATCAATTGAGGACAACATCATCGTCGTCTTTATTCTCTTCGCTGGGATGATGCTGGCTCCTTGTGTTGTGTTCCCATTGGAATCACTCCGCTGTTCGCATATTCGCAAGATCCATTTCGAGCCGTTATTATCACGATTTCGCCGCATTCATCTCATCGTGCAACGATTACTAAAAACCTTGAAACAAAAGAGGATGTGGAGAGGATGATTCGGTTTGGATGTGTTATTTACTCAAAACAATTAACTACCCGTAGAGTTCCAAATTTATAAATATATATATATTCCTACAAATAAAGTGTAATAATGTTGAAAATTTGAATAAAGAAATTCACAAACACAAACTAATAAAAGTCCTTAATTAATACACACCCTATGCTCTAAAAAAATCAACTAAAATCAATTTCTTGAGTATATGCTGTCAAAAGTGTCACAAGTCAAGTCACAATTACGGCTTTAAATCAGCGTTGTGATTGTGAAAGACTGTTTTGACATGTTTTACAACAACGTTTCCAGGCAAATTTGGTCCTGATTTTATATTGTGCATAAAAGTAGTAGGGACTCGAGCCATCACGAAAACATAATATTTACATATTTTCCATGCCCTCGCTATAATTTTATATGCTCTTTCCCTTATCTCTATGACAAACAATGCCATAGCTACTCCACATCCAAGACACAACACATAAAATACAACCAAAATGCTCCCACTCATTTTAGGTTTCTCGATCGAACTTTTCCGTGATAGGATCTGCTCAAGTAAATTTCCACCATTACTCCTCGCCAAATTCTCGTCCCACCATTTCCAAATCCCCGAAGAATAAAATGCTTCAATCCTCTCGAGAAGGGAGTTATCCGGCAGCCATCCACTCAGCACAAACTTGACTCTCTCCTCAAACAAAACATTCTTTCCGACAAACACATTTTGGTAGCCCTTATTCCTTAAATGTTTCGCATATCGAATGCACTCCACCTCTGGCAAAATAGCAGCGATTTTGCCACACATTTGAAGGCTGCTCATCATCGTCAACTCTTGTTGCTTTTGCAAAATCTGCATCACATCCGCTCTATTATTGTCCTTCAAGGAATTGACAACAAAATCAAAGCAATCGTTCACAACTTTGACAATCTTTGGATCCAACTTGGACTTATTTCTTATCAATTCCATTTCAGGATTATTGTGGGAATTGGCGAATTCTGCCACTTCGCTCAGAACCAGCGTCTCCCTGCTCACTGCATTGCGGAGCGCGTGCCTTGACTTCATTTGTACAGAGCGAGCCCCACTGGAAAAAGCCGCGAATATTTCAAACCCGTCTTGCACAAACTGCTCGAACCTTTCGTAAGGGACAATTTTCCTTGGAGCGACCATTGCATAGATGTTATCATGTCGGTATGCATTGCTTAAAACAATTCCGGCTAAGAGCAACCCACTCATAACCCATTTCAAGGAGGGTATCCTCATTTGAGACATTGTGAATGTGTGGCCTTGTTCCAAAAGGATGATCACAGGTTGCAAGAAGTCCTTCAAGGAGAAGCTAGTCTTTTTGATCTTCTTCCCACTCAAAATGTTGTGCCCACGCTCAAAATACGAGAGAGCAATTGGAGATAAAATGAGAAAGATGGAAATGATCAGGAGCCATACCCAAATGTCGAAAATGTCCACAAGTTTGGAGAAAGGCAAATTGGCCAGGGAAGGCTTTCCACAACTGACGAAACGAAACTTTGCCATGTTAAATGAGCCATGTTCCCAACTTGCTCCAACTTGGTTTTCACTTGGACCGCCCAATTGTCTAAGACTTATCCTCGTCATCGGCAGGTCGATCCATTCGAACTCGGATGATCGCTGGAGGCCAGCATAACGCTCATTTTCGCACACCAATGTTAAACAATCTCCTTGCTCGGGGATGAACATGAATGATGAATTGGTCAAAAGACTGGACCACAAAGATGCAAAAATCATGGCAAATCTGGTTTCGGCATTCCACTTTTCGAAGCTCCTCGAGAGAACTTGGGGCTTGCACAAGTCATTCTCGTGCTTGAGGTAAACATGGATAAGTGATGTGGGAAAAATTGTGTCAATTCCTTTGTAAAATTCTCTCGTTTCCCTAATTCTTTCGTGGACTTGGAACCAGCGAGGAGGGAGTCGTCTCTTGACAATCATCTCTCTGGTCTCCATTGATGACACCTTGACCAAATACGCTTCCACAATTTCCGAATATGAAGCTTCCAGAATGAGAAAGTGATTTCGACAAATACTTCCGTCGTGATTTACCAATGAATACATCCATCTTAGCAAATCCAATGAGGATAAAGATTGATTCTCGTTAACAACTAAAATGTGCATGACTTGCTGAGATGGAACTAGTCCAGGAATATGAATGTCGGCATAGTCAAACACCTTCGGATATGCTGGAAAATTTTGAGGAAAGAGACCTACGAAGAGCTCACATGTCCACGGCTTCGAGTTGAGTGTAAAGTTGAGAAAGGGAATTGTAATGCACACTTCATTTTGTAGAATCCGTGGAGTTGATGAGGACAGTAAATTTGCTCTGCGGAAATTTGTGACATGGACGAAACAGGGTGGCTCTTGTGAAAGGAAGTCGTGCAAGTTGGAGAGAGTTGGTGTATCCAATTCGAAGTACTTTTCCTCCAAAATGGGTGAGATTTGAGGTACTCCTGTGACTGGTTTTACAATGTAGAGAAAGGCGATGAAAAATATTGTGAAATTTTGAAGGAATGCCGGTGCAGACTTCTTGTATTTCGTTTTTAGTAAGAATGACAAGAGAAATGCTTGAAGGAAAAGAATGGTTCAGGGGTCTTAAAAATAAAAATATACTCCATGTCGTTGCTGCTATCTGCTATATGAGGACTCGTTTGAACATTAAACATTTTGTCTGCTTGGCATGACCGGATGCATAAAATATTGATTTATTTTATTGATTTCAAAAATGTTCACATGCAACACTAGACGTAATTTAAAGTTCAAGGTTTTTAATTATGATGTCGACTGTAATTGCGACCAACTTGAAATTTGTGCCTTAAACTTGCCTTTTTGGTCTTGATCCTTGAGATGCTAGGGCTATACCTTATAGATTCTACCTTATAGACGTAACCTTATGCCCAATGTATAACGTATCCCAGTATTAATATTTATATATGAGCACTTACGATTAAATAGTTGCACCAAGATTTATATGTGGAAGTAGGAATTTTGTTATCTCCTTTTTGGAGATAACAAAATATTCAATTGAGATAAGTAATGAATAAGAAGTAATTGAGAACATTGCTGTAATGTGTAATTGAAAAAAATGAAAATTTCCACCTCCGCTTTTATGGCTTGTGCAGCACCCTTATCCACGAGGGATTGAAAAGTGTTGCTTGGGAACACATACACCAAATACTATCAAATCAGAAAATGGCATCAGCGGTTTGACTCGGGTGACTACTGTCTGGAGGACAGGGCTAAACCATGAGTTCCAATAACAACAACTGACGGTGACATCGAAAGTATTTTAGAACAGTATTCAACATTGATCATTAAATGTGCCATGTGTGATTTCAAAAACTTGAGGTACTTGGGGTCCATACTTCGGATGCAATTTTAATTATGAAACCATTTAACTTGTATACAAGCAATATGCATAATCAGGATTTATTTTGTGGACACATATGATTAAACTAGAAGAAAGAATTTTGAGAGAGAATCTTTAGTATAGGAAATCATATGCCCGACATGATAGAAACATTACCATTGTGAAGTACTTTTTTACTTATAAAAATATACGTGGCTAATGCCATAATTGAATGTAGTCTGGACAAACAATTTTACAATTAAACTGAATTTAAATAATTTTGAGATTCTTAACGAATTTTGTTTGATCTTGAGGTTCTTATTCCTCTTCCATTGGAAACTAAATGCTCTTAACAGTTTATAATGAAGACTCGGAAAGTGAGCTTTTCCCATGCTTAGTTTTCATATGAATTCTCCAATTATGTCGATGAGCATACGCCAACCCACAAACGTCACAAATATACGGTTTCGCTTTCGAATGAGTTCTCGCATGTTCCAGCAATTTTGGATTGTTGATGCACTTCTTGCCGCAAACCTCACAAGCAAAAAGCCAACTCTGAGGACCACTGTGCCATAATAAATGCATTTGTAATTTGTTACTTTGTTTGAAACTCTTTCCACACTGGTCGCAGGTCATCACCTTGCAATCCTTCTTGTTTTTATCATGAGTTGCCTCGTGTTCCCTTAAATTGTTACGTCCCCTACACTTTTTCCCACAAACTGAACACTGCAAAAGAGGATTTCCCCCAGAATGAGCACGTCTTTTATGATTCTCCAATTCGAGAATGGTTGCACACATCCTCTCACACCCTTCCTGGTCGCAGGCTATTTTTGCTTCCGCCTTGTGAACGTTAACGCAATGTTTCGAAAGATCAGATACACTCGCAAATCCTTTCCCACAGTCTTGACATTGACAACGTGGCAGTTTCGGTCCCTCTGAGGAGGACTTGGCATCATGCATCCTCCACTTGTGTTTGTCCAGTTGAAAGAGTCTGAGAAAGTACGCCGGGCATTTGTCACATTTGTGAATTTTAGCCGTGCGCGACGCTGGTCGTGCTTGACCATGTTGGGTGACAACATGCTGATAAAAGGAACGAAAAAGGCTGTCGTGTCGTTCAGCGGACAAGGACGTGAATGAAGCTGCACAAATGGGACACTTGACGTTGTCATTGCAAATCCCCAAGTGAGTTTCCAAAAAGTGATCCACAAATTTATATTCCATGATGCTTTTGAATGGGCAACGAGCACATTCAAAACTGCTCTTGTCCTCCTCATTTCCCGATTTCTCAATGTGACTCGCTTCGTGAAGAGCCAAGTCTTGAGCGAAGGTCTTCACTTGCTCACATAAGGAACAGGGGAACTTGCCATGAAGCTTGGAGTGAATATCCAGTTCAGCTTGAGTGTGATACTTCTTGGAGCACTTTTTCTTCTTGCAATGAAACTGAGCATTATATTTGTAGATATATTCCCGGAAGGTCATCCCACCCGGAGTGATCTTTGCGTCGAAACCTGGACCATGCTTAAAAACAGTGTGCTCTTGTAGCATCCGTCTGAGACGAAATGTCTTGGGACAATTTGAACATTTGAATTGCAAATCTTGTGACCGAGGAGATGAGTCTAATTTCGACTTCGTTTCAGGTTTGGGTATTCGTTTATCCAACTTTTTTCTCTGGATCTGGATTGTGGGTGAGGTCTCACATTCCAATCCCAGTAACTCTGGTTTTGGAGCTGATTCTGGATCTCCTGAGCAATCCATTTCCTCCTCACTTGAGGATAAGCTTGGATCGGATTCACCACTGAAATGATGAACAAAGGGCAATTTTGTAAATTTTTAAAATATTTTTAAAATAATTTCATACAAGGGTTAAGTAATCATACATGTCATTCCATTCCTGATCATCGGATGTTTTCTGTTGTGCATCAAACAGGATACTCGAGCCAGCTTTAACACGCTCGCCTTCGGAATTGGCATTAACCTCGACGTTCGGATCCTTTTGGCAAGAACTCTGATGAAGTTTCAATCTGGCAGAGTTGGAAAATGTGGAATGACACTTGTGACATTTGTGAATTGTTCGAAGACCTCTACGCGAATGTGATATCCTCTCCTTTACTTCTGATCCTCCTTCCCCACCAGTTTCAAAGTGCTCCATTTGCCGTTTGAGGTTTGTTTTCTGCACGATTTCCTCCAAGGTGCCTTTCAGTTGTTCAAAACTAATTTTGCTTAGTGCATCCTGCGGAATGATATTTGTCATGGCGTCAATAGCCCTGCAGTCAGCAGTTTTGTTGACTTCAGAACGGGACGGGGATGATGGATTTGAATCCGAGGATGAGTCTGTGTCATAATTCTCCTCCGCAAAGTCATCGTCCATCACTGTCTCCGGTTCTGCTTTCATCTCCACACCTCCAACTCCAATAATATTTTTATCACAATTCGCACCAACTCCGTCCAGCTCCACATCAGCACTGTTCCAATCTCCCGTTTTAACCGAGTCAATCTCAATTTGGGCAGCCGGAATGGAATTTGGACAAGTCCTAGTTCGAATTATACCTTCATTGGAAAGTAGAGCAATTGACAAAATGGAAAACAGCCAACCAACAAAGAAGGCAGGAGCTTGTCCATCTCCATCGTCGCCTCGAGTTTCTTTTCGAACTTCAGACGTTGGTAGTGGGCGTCCGTTAATGTTGACTCTGCCAGGAGCTTCCTCAGGGTTGTCCTCCGCCTCCAAGTCGCATTTGCGAAGGATAAGGTTCGGAACACGACTGGAAAGGTGATTTGGTCCTGAAATGCAAAAAGAGACCACACATTCGCCATTTATTAAAAGCACGCAACAAGTGCAACTCACAATAATTGTGTTGAACGAATGTAAGATTTACAAAAGGAAAGTAGTAATTTTACTAACGTTGTTTCATCAGTATACGCCGCACTTCCATTAACTTTTCAAACAGTTCAGAACCCTGACTTCCAGCAGGAACTCTGTCAGCGTCACTCATCAACTTACTCAAGATTTCCATTTTCCAATTCAGTTGTAACTCGAGACACCGCACCTGATGATAAATGGAACAAATCTTGTCGACAATTGTGAAACAGTGTGAACACAATTGGACCAAATTGTTGAGATGTGCATAATAATTTGTAGATTTTCCGTGTTGGTGTTCAAGTTCAAATATTTGTTCCATAACGAGGAAAAAGAGCCGCGCAGCTGATGTCCTTCGCTGTAGATCACCTTCATCGTCATTGTCACAAGGAACCACTTTGAAACAAACGAAACACGGCTTGTTTTCTCTGGAACAATGCATCTTGTCACTTGTAATAATTATAATAAACGTAAATTGGAAACCAATAATTTATTTTCAGGCCATCAGATCGACAGTGGACAGTTGTCAAAGGGTTAAAAATTATTCCAATAATGTCGCCTTGTATCTACCAGATTTGAGTTCAAAAAAGAGAACGGGTTCAGCTCTTGGATACTATATCCGTACTTCAATTAGTTACTCAAAACAATTTTTGTTGTTGGTTGAATACGATGATGATGCTGAATGAGCTTGTCAAAAAAAAGCACGTGTGGTCCTTTGTCAGCTGATGTGTGTTTCACTTTCCTATGGGTGGAATGCAAGTGTCCTTCAGCTTGAAGAAACAAATGGCTCACTTTGCCTCAATTCACGTCTCACTGAAACAGAGCAAAAGCAAACTCGAAGGGCGCGATGAAAATTTCTTGTCACAACAAAAAATCGTAAACACGTTTTGTTGACAATTCACTTCGCCCAAATATCAAGAAACGGAACAAGAGAGAATACTCGTCGAATAAATTTAAAAACTCGAAGAATTCGGACAGTTTAGTTTATCGAAGTTGAGCCTTGTACTATTGGCGGCAATATGAGCTTGTGTGACTATGATAGTGATAACCAAGAGGAAGGAGAGGAGGTTAATGACCCGACGACTTGCCCCATTTCAAATGCAGGACACCCCCTTTTCACAGCTTTCAACCCTGTGGTGAGTGATCTCTGATACTGATACTGATCATTGGACAGTTAAAAATAGTCAAGAATTCCAGATGGATTCAAATTATGAGGCTTGGACACGGGTTCAAACTCATTTTCATTGGGATTCAGTTATCAAACAAATGCAAATTTGAATGAAGATAATTTCTGTGTAATGTTTTGATTTTTATCACTTGCTGCAGGTTGCATCCACGCTATTTGAGTTCTTAAAGTTGACTGAAATACGCAATCTTCGACTTGTCTGCAAGGAATGGCATTCCTTATCCCTTCCTACTTGGCGAAGGAAAGTACAAGTCAACATTTATGCACATGCAACCGAGTATTGTAACGACAATCCAGGACAACTGAATTGGAATTTGAAATCATTTGAGAATCAATTGGACGTGGCTCGAGAACAACCATTCCGGAATTTTCGCCTTCATTTGTCACTCTTCCTCACCTCCACTTCTGAACCGTACAGCAAGTGGGCCTTTTTCCCTTATTCAACGTATCCAGCACAATTGAAGGGGGCATACCGGAATATGGAGCAGTTTTGGGCGAATTATGGACACTGGATACACAAGTTGGAGTTGAAGAAAGTGTACGTGTCCAATGTGGCCGCTTTTAAGAGGGCGATTTTTGAGCAGACTCCCAACTTACAAGAACTAACTTTGAACCAGGTAAGTTATGGAAATGGAAAGGATATAATAGATGATCCACCTCAAGCCCCAGCTGACGAGGACGAAGGACCAGGACCGGTCCAACCAAACCTGAACCTCAGCGCTTTTGCGATGAAATCATATTCTAAACTTCCCTGTGGATGGAGGTCCTTCTTCTCTCACTTCCCAAATCTGCAGGTAATTAATCTCAAACATATTTCTCTTCAGAAATTGGGCTCACTCATCATTTTAATTAATTAAATCACACTTGCGTTGGTGGATTATATGACAGAAATTGGATTTGGAAGATTCCGTTGATGACCTCGTCAAGTGCGTGGAAAATATGTTGAGGTCTCCTGCACGTCGTCCAAACCTTCCCATCACGGATCTGAGATTGCAATTTGTGTGAGTAAAACCAAACACTTTTTTAAGATTCTTTAAATTGTTCGTTTGTGATGAAACAAAAACAAAACATTAACTCTCAGTGGGCCTGCGGCTTGTGCACTCAAGAAGTTACTCCGAAATCCCGACGTCAAACTAAAGGTTTTGCACTTACGTTTGTCCGACGACTTGAGCCTACTTGAGACGGCGATGCAGCTCCATGGAAATACCCTGACGGAGCTTCGTCTGCAGAACAGAGTCGACTCTGTCGATTTTAGGCCACCTCAGGCGGACCCTTATCCAGCTTTGACCGTGTTGGAAGTGAAGGGATCAGCCCTCTCTTCCAATTTTCATTTTCTGAATGCATTTCCAAATCTGGAAGTTCTTCGATTGGAACAAGAAGTTGGCAATGGGCTTCTGGTGAACACAAATTGGAGTTGCGTGCAGAGAATGCCTCGTCTTCGGGAATTCTATTTCTTTGTGACTTGCTCAGACTCAGGTGAAGAAGACCTTTCCGAGGAGATCTTGGAGAGATTTGGAGAAATAATGCCGAACCTCGACAGTTTTACTGGACATCTTACGAACAGGACGCTTCGAGTGGTTTGTCGTGTCTGGAGAAAACTGAACAAGTTGGTGATTTTGTATCCAAGTCGTCTCTACGGCTTTGACCCTACCCAATACAACCCTGGGTTTTTGATGGACATTGATAATGTTGGGATTACTGGGATTGTGCCTGGATCTGATGAACGAGTGCCTTGTGTGGCGGATTTGCAAGGTTGATTAGTGTTTTAGACAAATATAATTGATTTTATCTGCCGTATGTTCGTCTAACTTAAATTTTAACCACTTTAAAAAGATTTGCGTCACCTTACTTTGGAGCAAGTGGATTTGATTGGGTCTGCCTCCGTTTATAATGGATTTTTGAAGCTGCCACACCTCTCTTATCTGAACATTTGTGGTGCAAGCATGGTTCGCAACTAAATGTATTCTTGCTGATTTTCTAATCGAGACGAAACATCAGGTTTAAGTTTAAAATTGATATTTCTTTATTTGACACAGATTCACTGGGAAGCACTTGATGTTTTAGAGGGACATCTTCGAGGAGGACTCACAATCATACCCAGGGTCGGGTTAGAACACGATTATTGAGTTAGACTGACGATGAGTGTCCATGTGGCAGAGCTCAATGAGATCAAAATAGAACATGAATAACAAAATAAATGCTGGGCCCTTGGCAAACATGAAGATGCATATTTCTTTCCTTATTTCTTTAATTAAAACAAATTAAACACTACAGCAAACCACGCTTACTTCAGGTGTTAGTCTCACGCTAATTGCTCGCAAATGTGGCAACTGGAGAAAATCATCCCAGATAGAAATATCGCTTATATATCCGGTAGATTCCATGTTCCAGGTTTTTTGACAGCTCAGCTGCTTTTATTGGCAAGTTTTGTTTACTACGTTGACGGACGGAGCCATGTTCATGATTTCATGAAGGTCAAGTGCGAAAAGAACGGTACAATTGGAAAACGTGCAGAGGTAGACTTCTTACAATGTCCCACCTGTGAACCCAGTGAACGCCGTTAAAATATAGATGTATAAACTCTAACACATTAAATCACTTTACTTGGAAGCATGTTCAATGAAAATATGACTCATCTCAAAGAACATGTCCACGTCTAGCATCTTCAAAGAAGTGTTTTTCTAAATTGACTCCTCTTCAGTAACTCAATCCTTACAATTCAGCACCGAAAAACACATTCTGAGATTCTGACTCACTCTCCATGTTAATTTGAATATAATTTTGTAAAGTATTTTGATGTAGCTCATCATTCGAAACAAACCCACTAAAGGATTAGTGTTTTCCATTAGCACTTGTAAAATGTCTCGTCGGGAATCGAGTTTTTGTCGTCAGCTTTTAAAACCGAACTGACACTTAATCGTAATATCTATAAAATACTGTATTACGTTGAGCACAAAATTTCAGACCTTTTAATTTCACAAATGATGAAACTACCCCAGCCAGATATTTAAGGTAGATACTCCTTACTTCGACAAACAACATTGATATACATACATGATGGCTGTCTGCAACATGTTTTGACAAACTCGCCAGACGAATATCAATCGATATGAACAAGGGCTGTCCTTGGCCGCTGCTGGTATTTTTGGATTCTCCAGAAGGACATTCCACAGGTGGAATTGTAAGTCGACATCTCACATTTCGACTTCGTTTAACAACGCGTTAGGGCGTTAGCACATCCACTTCTTAGTCTTTTCGTCACCATGGGAAATCGACCCATTTTAAGACAACTTTTCATACTTTTTTCTACATGTTTTCATTTTTTATTTGCTCAGTCCCACTTACCTCCAAATTCCAATGAAAATGCAGATAGAGATCTTATCAAGAATCCAAAGCTTATTCGAAATTTTGATGCGTTACTGAGCATAGTGGCGCCATGTTTCATCACAATCACAACCACCATCGGACTAGAATTTGCACCATTGTCAACCCCAGCATTGAGACGAGGTTTGAGACCGGATTATGGATTCAATAAGGAAACAAAAACTGGCTGGGTTCACAAGAATGGCTACGTTGTAGGCTACAACTTCACCAAGAGCCACTTAAAACCACCGTCCTGTCCCTACTCAAAATTAGCCTACAAGCTTGGAGCACGAAGTGAGATCTGCGTCGACATTCGTCTGCCCGACTTTGTTGTTAAAAGCAAACCATGGCAGTGTGAAGCACATGTTTTCCTTTCCCCGCCACAAGAACTAGTTGCCAATACTCTCCTCAACAAATTAAGAAAGAAGCAACAATTATTTCCCATATATCCAAATAATCGATTAGTGTGGAACGATGGGGACAACCCATGGTTTGAAGGGTCCACTGAGAGAATAATGTTCTCACTCCTGCCCCCTCTCTACATATTCATCTCGGATGCAAACAACGCGGATTTGAGAGGCAGAATTCTTCCAGAACACTTTGGAAATTATTATGACAACTATTTCGGAAATGTTATTCAGTTTGAGTATTCCACCTTGCATATCGCAATCGATCGACAAGGAAACTTGGGAATAACATCATTGTTTCTGCATTGCAAAAATACATGCGGAGCTTCACAAGACGACCTTTGGGAACAATACTTGTTCGACTTTAGACACAACATTGCCACATTTGATGTGCAAACTCTGTTTGACCTTCTCCGTCGAAAGTCGGAGCGGAGGACAATTTTGGAGATCGACGAATTATCATCGGACACGTTCCTCGGCCGGTTTTTCTTGCAGGGAGACAGACACCCCGCAATTTTCAACCGGACAAATGGACAAGACCACAAACAGGTGTACTTGAAGCAGGAAAACATTTTGAACTCTGGGCTGGCGAGTGTGTGGGCCGCCATCCTTGGAAACGTCACATTCACAAGGGAAATTGACAGGTTCTCTCACGCCAAACTGGACATCGAGGCAGTGACAGACGTGACCGTGAAGCACATAATGAAGTTCCAGATGGCAACTCATGCGCTGCGCATTGTCAGTTGCGGGATCCCAACAACGGCCGAGCTCCCGTTTATGGAGCTGCTCACAATTTTCGACTGGACCACTTGGGGATTTATAATTGTAGTTGTGTTCCTCATTGCCCCTTCTTTTGCCACGGTTGCGGCCACTATTTCAAATTCGTTGATGTCTGGCCGTGATAAGAACGCCTCCGGCGGACATTTTTGTGGAATCTGCCTTCGAAAATTGTTCGTTAACTTATTTGTTCCAGTTAGAATGTTGCTGGAGGAAGACGGGATCTTCACAAGTCATGAGACGAATTCAGTTCGTCTCCTCGCTTCAAGTGTGTTCATTGCGGCAACTGTGATTAGCAATGCTTACAAAAGCGAAAACGTCTACAATATCATTGCTCCCAGAGGATTTGTTCGCTACGAGACTTTTGAGCAGTTGGCCAACGACTCGTTTCAACTTTTCACAAATTTCGAACACGCCGAAATCTTGGAATGTCATTCGAGTTTAAATCCCAAATACGATGCAATTCACAATTTTCTCTATGTATTTTCCCCGGGTGGGTGGGTGACGACATTCCTTGGTCACGCGAGTAAAGACAATGATGTCTTCTATCACCCCTTGATCATTGACAAAGTGAACAACACTAAATCGCATGAGGTCACGATTCAAAGTCATCACTTCTGGCAGACTTTAGTTGTCAATTGCTCCATCAAATTACGGTCGCAAATTGGTCGTCATTGGGAGACTGCCTCGAACAAGAGCAGCCTTTTGGAGAGTGTTCTAAATTACAGTAAATTTGATCCTGGTGTGTTTAGTTCTATCAAATCGCACCAGGACGAGCAAGGCTATTTTCACTGGGACTCGTTCAAAGAGGCGCAGCTCCGGAATACCCTTAGCCTGGTGAGAAAATGCGACAAAAAAGCTATCATTGTTTCCGAATTAGCTGCAAATCGGGTAGCCAACTTTCTCAAAACGAACGAGGAAATGAAAGATTTCGTCGCCGTGGGGAAGGAATCGCTCAGCAAGATTTCGATTGGATTTTCATTTACAAAGCCGGAGTATCTCTCTCCATCAATTATTCGCAGGTTTAGGGGGATAGGCCATTCTGGAATTTGGGATTGGTGGGGCGACGTTGCCAAATCGAGTGTTAATGAGGAGAACCAGAATGTTGTCAGACTTCGTGCTCCATCAATGACGGGAAATGTGATTGTCATTTTTGCAGTGTTTGGGGGTGGACTTGCGTGTGCTTCTCTGACATTTCTGATTGAATGTAGAGCCTTTATTCCCATTCTTGCACGCTGCCCAAATGCGACGAGGAAGGTAGTTTTGAAAATTTCACATAATCGTACCGTCCGACATGTCACGCTTTGGTTCTTCGGATATCCCTGACTCCAACTGCGATTCATGTACATACCAATTAAGGTATATTCTCCCTTCACGACCATGCGCTCTACTTGTCACTAGCATTTCATTGTAATCAAGCATGTTTAACCTATAATTCTTGTACGGCTACTACAAATTAGAATTTGTTATATATATATTCTGTTTGTACCTTAAGCTATCAATAAATAAATCTATTGCGAAAATACTTGTGACAACTATTGTAAGGTTTGAACCATTAACGTTATCCTGTTAATAAAAACTTTTTTCCATAAAGTTAACATTCATCCAGGTTGTGACGGGGCTACTTGGTAAAATAAATCAGATACTTAAGAAACTGAAGAATATTCCGCACGACGCTACAAATGGTGGCTGAAAATAAAATAATTTTATTTCATGAACTTATGCGTGGGTACTATATTTGTGTGAGAATATGACCATTTCATTAACTCAGAACATTAAATGGTTATATATCATGTTTTAGTAACAAATATGTCGTTTCCGTGTAGTATGAAGCTCACATGCTGCTCCATCGATAACCTGGAAATATGTTAAAGCATATATTAAGCATGTTAGGTACTCGACCAGGTTGTGATTTTTGTTAAATTAATAGACAAATTATTTATTAACCATGTCGCCAGGAAGCAATCAATTTTACGCGCGGTGACACTTGTTCAGGTACATTTATATCACGATTTCGATGTCTGATGTCAGCGCTTTTCGGAAGACACCGTGTGGTGTGGAGTAGTCAAGTGCAAGTTTTAAACATATTTGAACTGACGCGCAATTTCCTCGTTTAGTTGATGTTCACAATTTCTGGTTTATATTCCTGATACGAAGCTAAGTTTTCATCAAAACATTATCATCAGCCGCAAGAAAGTGTTCATAATGTCTACGTTAGAAACTTCAATTGCTATACTTATTCAACTACTGTTTAGTTACGGGACATGTTCAAGTACTACATTGGATATAAACTCACATTTAACCCCATTTTCCGATTGTCTCTTGCACATCACGACGTACAACTATTTTGTCCTGGATGAAAACAACACATTGACAAGAAACGAAACTTCGAGAAAGCGCTATTTTGATTTATCTCCCTTCACATTCCCTGTTATTTTGACGAGATACAAAACAATTTGGAAGCCACAAGGTAAAAACTCCGAGTATTTCGAGTTCCCACAGAACTCGATGGGATTTCTCTTTCATCGGTTAGTTCTGATGAAATCACAAAAGTGCTTTACTAAAGTTTATGTAGTAACCCACAAGCACAACAACAAGGTCGGGCTTTATCAACTAGATCAGCGGGACAGTGGGTCTTTGCTCTTCCCACCAACTTTTGATAAATCAAAAAATGAAAACGTTTTCCCCGATTTTCAATGCGAAGACGTGAACGAATGTTGGATAAGCGAAAATGTTTACAAAATCATTGCGGCAGAGGATAGAGGAAGCGTTCAAAGGTTCTTAAGCTTTGACTGGGCTGACCAATTATTTCCCTTTTCTAATAAACACACAACCTTGATCTTCTTCTTAAACGAGGAATTTAATATTGCAAACAAATTCACCGTGTGCTTTGTAGCGTGCGAAAAGGTTCAGGGAAACGACATTTATTTCGAACATCTTAATTATGATTTAAATTCTCGCGCTGAAATCGATATCAGTTTGAAATCCCAGACAAATGGTTTCGGACGTGTGTACGCCGTACAAAGGAGGAATCAGTACTATTTCAGATTTTATAAACATTTGAAGAAAGTTGGAATTGGTCTTGAAAGTTTGAGACCTTCTGAACTACCATCCGACTTGGACCCAGACGTGCTCCTAGCTCAAATAATATTTCCCAACTCGTCCTTAATATTTACAGCTACGAGTGGCGTCAGGGCTGCAGGCAGAATTTATTTTGGAGAACCTGATACATTCATTTTAAACACTGAATCCAATTATTTGCAATTTATTACTTGTGGTGGGTCGAATCCTGGGAAATTATCGCTGGAAGGGCTTGTGTCCGCTTATGACGCTGCGTCTTGGTCATTTGCTTTGTTGGTAGTTGCCGCCACGTCAACTGTGGTGATTCTCCTGTTCATCTCCCAGAACAAGGAGAATGTATTTGGATCCACTCTTGTGAGAACACTTTTCATGTACGTGAGTCTTTTCCTGGAACAAGGCCATGGCTTAAGAGATGACCTTTCTCACAAACGCTTCATGCAACCAATTATTGCGACATGGATACTTATGGCGGTTGTCTTAAGTAATGCGTACAAGGGTCAAAATATTACTGACCTCAGCTCCCCGCTGAAGCCAACGCTTCCAAAATTATTCAATGAATTGATTAAGCAAAATTTTACATATTATTCGCCCGATGTATTCCATGAATCTCCGATTGTTGTTGGCTCTCAAATCTTTACTTTACAAATAATTAGGATAAATAGTGTACGGCAAAGTTCGGTGTACCAAATGGTTCAATCCTACGCGAACAAAACTTGGCAGAGAAAATATTCGAGTATTATTAATCGAACGAAATTTTTGCCTCTCGCCCAACTGAGGGACGTGTCGAAGATAGGATTGGAGGATTATTGGGATCTCATATCAGATTGCAACAATACGGCATTTGTCGGGTTGGCAAGCGACATTTTGCCTAATGTTGATTTGGTCAAGTTG
>JAQFZW010002178.1:0-19269 GCA_034687055.1 Heteromurus nitidus
TACAATTTTTAAAATTTTCACAGGGGGCCCCAAAAAATTTTTGCGGTTGGGCCCGACATGCTCTAGCTACGCGACTGCTGTCTGTATAACCGGAAGATCATTCATTCTAACACTCGTTTATTTATTTTAAGGTTCAACCTTATTTCATCGAAGAAAAATCGAATATTTTCGAAGTATTTGTAAGTCTCTCGCGTAATCGCGTGACACAATTTAATTTGCATTAGACTAATAATAGCGTGATAGCTATATTCAATATCCATACTCTAAGTCTATCGCAACTTTCAATTTTCGCTTCGCGTTGGCGACGCGTTTACCGAAGTATTTATTTATTTATCTTCCTTTAAGAAAAGATTATTCGACGGATTATACTCTGGGAGTTCAACGTTGAAGCAATAACACAACTTTTGTCTACCTTATTTAACCTAGGAGAACTCTTAAGATCTATTGTCTTAGACTTCTTGAGCTTAACTTTCTCTCTTAGCAGCTTCTGAGATTTTCCTGGACATATGTCCATTCTCTAGTAGGCAGGTTATCTTGTGTTGAATTTCCTGAGACATCCTTTCATATATTTAACTTAATTTACCTTAATTTTATAATAATGATACATCACAAAGGAAAGTGACGCTGAAATTAATGAATAACATAACACCTATAAATGACAGATTAGAATATCCAACATTTATTTTTGACCAGCGAGTATTTTAACTTTCACGAAGTTTCGCGGTCTCAGCTGTCTTTTGACAGGATTTATTGATAGGTTTACGCAGTATTAGCTGTCTTTGGACAGGAACTTCTAGATCTCTCTCGAGTTGAACTCGACAAAGAAGAATCGTAAGTGGAAGACTTCTGACTGGTTCCACATATGGTTTAAGTTTCGACACATACCATACATAAGGTTTTCTTTCGCAAGTATTTTATAAGAACAATCCACTTGGGAAGCAGTTTCCGTGACACATCAGCAGATACATCCGAAAGTTGCCTGTTTTATACTAAAACTGATTTACCTACACGAATTCGTAAGGGCGCTATGAAACATCGTAGTATCTCTTATTACGTCGTTGGGATCGAAGAATATTTAGACGGACATATTTTAATAATGTCTTTCTAAATCATTAGCAATTCTCTGGACAAAGTTTACGCGTTTGAGCTAGAGTCAGAACCTATTGTCTGTTGTGATACTCTGTCTATTGGCAGTGTGTTTTATCTACCTATGTTTAGAGTTACCTTAGATGACTCATTTACGCGGGATCGAAGTGCCATTGCAAAGTTTTGTAAATATCTATCCCACTCTATGACTTTGGCTATATGACGCAATCATACGGACCAAGTCTTGATGATACGCACTAATAAATCTGTGTGTAATGTTCTACTCTCGACAGAGTGGTCTTAACTTGTGGTTAACGAAGTTACTTGTATTATCAGAAATAATAACCTTAGGAGAACCATATTTGTAAAATATCTCCTCGAGAAATTCTATAATTCTATTTGTAGTTGCACAAGGCATAACTTTAAGTTTAACCCAACTGCTGAGTTGATCTACTTAGACCAAGCAGTATTTATTTCCACCTTGAACGCTGGAAGGATAACTTCTTATAAAGTCTATGTATACCGTCTCGAAGACGTGCCGAGCGATAGGAACATCGCCTAGCATACCTTTTCTTTGTTGACTGCCAGACTTAAATTGTTGACAGATCTTAAAGGACTTAATGAAGTTCGCGACATTTGAGGTTTATACCTACCCAGTAGAATCTTATTTTGATTGCTTGTTGGGTTTTCTTATTACCTAAGTGACTGCTTATTAGTAATTCGTGAATTTATTTTAAGATTTCTTATTTTTATTTTTAGAAACTATAAGAATTAACATTTATAAATATATATATCATTTTATTTTGTTTTATTTTGTTTTATTTTTGTTTCTAGATTCGTCAAGTCATATTAACACTAATTGAATTAACATTAAATACACTTGAAGATTTAAGTATATCCGATTGCTCAGAATCGTAGAACGGAGTAAAATTTTCGTTGTAACAAACCTTCCTTTCACTTTCAAGTGTTGTCGTAAAGATTGTGCGCACCAATCCTCACTTCAACTCTTGAATACTCTCTTTAATTTTCGGGTCGCTGTATTTTGATTAACGGAGACGCTGTTGACTGGAATTAACAAATGTACGCAAATACAAAGACGTAGCGTGACTCAAGGGTAGTGAGATGATCAAGCTCACCTGTCCGAATCGACGAAAGATCCCTGCTGAGAAATCTGCTTATACATTCATTTTACCTTAACAGTGTATGCTTTTACGCAATCACCTTAAGTATCTCTTTTAACCAAATAAACAATTACTTGATTTTCCCGGCATTGACTCAACTTAAGCTAGTACAATGTTATCTGAGAAAACAGTAACTGAGACCTAAACACAATGGTTTGACTTCGCGGTTGGTGAAAAGAATGTCGTAGCATTCCTTTGCAGCGATGTTACCTTTCCGTTAGGTTTAAGACTTTGTCTCATTTAACTATAATATTTTCTGTCATTGCAACATATTTGTTCCCAGTCCGAATCCGGTAATTCGGTTCAACTCTGAATTGAACTTTATAATCCACCTTATTGAGAACTATGTCTGAAGACAAACTCTCTTAACTTTATAAAGTCATTTTAGTTAACGCAGTTTAGTGTTCTGAACACCATACAAACTTAACTTTCATTTAAAGAAGTCTATTATTGGGTTCATAAGTTCGCTGAATAGTTCGCAGGAATCATTAATTGTACCAAGTACTCCTCAAGTATAAGTGAATCTTGGATACTCTTTTCTACTTTTCTTGTATTTGTGTGCTTTCATTTTTGTATATGGCGCAACTTTTTCACAATCATGTCGCAGATTATCTATAGAACTAGCATATCCTGAATACTCAAATGTTCCTATGCAATGGAATATTTCTTCACTTTTTCATAAAAGGTTTGGCTTCCTATAGCCTTTCAAATACCATCTTCACATATTTAGTATGTTCCTCGAAGTTTCTGATTAAGACAATTATGTCGATTGTGTAAAATCGAATTTTATATTATAATCACGCAGTACATATTTATTTTACTTTGCGTAGCACGCAAGGGATTAGACCAACCAAAAGTTTAAAACTTTTCAAAATATTATTTATTTCAAACACTAGTTTTTTTTCAACTTTGGGTGAAGTTTCATTTTACCTGAACGCAGATTGTATATATATGACGCTGAATTAACTTGTAGTACGCAGTAACGATTTAATCGCATTATTATTCTGGATTGGTGTAATGTCTAAAGTCGTGATAGACTCTAATTTGTCAACATTTAAAAGTCATACTTTTACCACCATTTATCTTATCAGCTAACGTTATAGTAACCGCTAGGAAAAACTTTCTTTCATAAGATCATACCAAAGATCTCGTCATATTTATTTACCTTTCATTTATTTATTTAACACCCATAATTTTGTTTCAGATTAGTCAGGAGAAACTATCTTGTAGTCACCATGATTGGTTTATGTATTTACCTTTCACAGTATATATGTTGAGAACAGAACATGTATTTGTTCGAAGTAGTCTCCTTTTCAATAACTGTTAGTTATGTAATGATTAATGTTTCATTTTTCTTCGCAGTATTTTGACTTTGGAAAACGCAGAGTGATTCAAGTATATCTTGTATACTGTTATTATTAATTAAAGAATAGTCATTACCAAGATACCTTATTTTCTTGGGTCATATTCGCTGTAATTTCTTTTGATTTAGAAATAATACCATAAGAACTCAAAATATCAACACCAATTACACAAGTAAATTTCCTCAAGTAATTTGCAGGTGTGAGTCGCAGGTTTATGAAATAGCCGTAAAGTCAGAAAAGTATTTCCAACCTTGTCGAAGTATGTTTCCAATATATCATTCGCAGTAGGTTCGGAGTTTTTACTCTAGATCTGAATTATGTTTTAGACAGAAATTGAGAATTATGTTGGACATATTTTATCACCGCGCAATGTACTTCCAACTCGTGTATAGACTCCATCAGCCTTAATGAACTGATTCACAAAAAATTGTCTGGTTATATAAATGAATAAGTTGAAGTCGTGGCGACTAAGCCAAACTTCATCGCAGATGCTCGAACACTTTATTGAGCCATGAACTCTTTTAATCTCGCAGTTTGATTTGGACTCGTATCAATTTCTATGACAATAGCGATGTCCAATAGTAGTTGTAACGCAATTGGTATTGCAGTTAACTTTACTTAATTTCGCCGTTATGTTAGTATGTGTAGACCCATTTGTTTCAGACCAGCAATTGCAAAGCTATTCGAAACTTTGGATTTATTAAACTCGACTTATTACCTGTATTACCATTTATTGTATTGCTCGCACTATGTAATTAATTTTTTTTGGGATCATAAGAGAAAGTTTAAGTACTTAATGACCTCGTGTAATTTCTATTATCACTTGACATATAGAGGAGCTATAGAAATTTTCTTCAAAATTGACTTATTTTATGATTAGTAAATCATTGGTGTTGGTATACACATTTTCTTATATTATTCATACCTTATTTTCTTATCTCCACGTAGAATTGGTTCCGACAGTTGTGTAAAACTGGTCAGCTTTAATGGACGGAAGAGTGAAGTAGTTTTTTTTCTCATTGTGTGAAGTAAGTAACAGAAGTCATGACATCTTGGTCATACTCTGGGATTGGGACCTTCGTTTCGAAGTTTGTACCCATTACTGTAATATTTGCAGGTGCTCGCACCATTCGCTGAGCAATGAAATCATACCTCTCGCAGTATATGCTGGATCAATACCAAGTTCTGTGACAATGGCTGTATCCAGTAGAAGTTCTGGGGCAATTGGCGACGAAGGTGTCATATTGAATATCGTCGCAGTTATATGTGGTTTTGTGAGAACACTTGGAGTAGCAGTCACAGTGTTATTCGAAATACCCAATTAATTATAATCTCCTAATACTTGGATTTAGAGAACATGGACCAGTACTACAACTAACTTTAATAGTTGGCTTCATATTTCATTTACGCATTTGAAGTGATTTAGTGGAATCACAAGTAAAAGTTTCTAGTTCTCAATACTCTAGTAGAATGTATTGGATCACTGGTTGTACTTGGTGTACTCCTATTAAGATTGTCAGTGACATCAGTGTATTCATTATCACTGGACATACAAAAAACTATGTAAAATTTCTCATAAAAGTGAATAAGTTATGATTTGTAAGTCATCAGCATACATGTGTGTATGTGAGAACAATCGGAACAACTGAAGTTGCACCAACATAAAACGTGATTGCATACACTACAATATGAATTTTCATAATTATATTCATAATCATCATATGGTATTGGGTGCATCCATACGGAACATCATAAGTTCATTGTCGACTGCTACAAGTAGGTAGCCTCAACAGTTTATGCTAATGTAATGGTAGGAGTGTATTACAATATATATGCACATATGCACAAGTTCAGAAAAAGAAATAAGAAGTTGAAGTCTCATGCGACAAGGAAATCACAGTACAGTATATCAGGTAAGAAAGAACCTTCAACTTGAAACTTCAATATGCATGCATAAATTTATCTTCACAACTTTTCGTTGTTTTCTTACACAGTAGTCTTCGTTTTGATCCTAATCTTCTTTGTATGAAGCAAAGGTACACGGATCTAGGTCGTCGAAATGGAAGAGGAGGGATGAATGGCCAAGGAGGGATGAATGTCCTTTGTGAGGATGGGTGATGGTGATGATGATGAATGATAGCGTCCTTTTGGAGGTGGTGGACACTTGGCAAAATGTCCCACCTCTATTAAAGTGGAAAATGATATAAAATACTGTATCAACTTATGCACCAATCAATTATCATCCGTTTCATAAGCTTCATAAATATAATAATAATGCATGTATGGCCTCCTTCTAGTAACACTTCCTTAATTTTAGTACTTATAATTTTACCGTAATATTCCTGTTTTCAATAGATCACCGTTTAGAAAAACGTCAATCTTTTTGGATTTCTGGTAAACCAACCAGAGCAGCAATTTTAGGGGTAAACCACGTAGCAACGTGAATCACCTCTCGAGAAAAAACTATAATCAACACAATTTTGTAGATTAAAATTTCCTACAAATATTCTCCTTTAAATGCTTATTAATTTGTATATATCGTTTTATGTATTTTATTTGTGAGTGTAGTTAAACCATAGCAGTTGAAATGTACCACCGGAAGAAGAAGGATGTCACCTCAAACTGGACTTCTTTGGATGGGTAGAGAATTCGTAAAATTCCCCACTCTAATTTCGGACTGGAACTGGAAATTGAGGGATGAGCACTTTGACTTCCTTCCGAGAACTGGAACTGGAACTCGTTTCTTCTTCTTTGCACAAAACCGGCTTTTTTTCTCTTCTCTTTTCTCGCTTCTCGATCTCTCAATTTCTCGCTTTTTTCAAATTAATGAAGTGCACTAATTGTATATAATTTTATTTCCTCGCAGATTAGACGCTGATGAACGCTGTACGCAACGGAAAACGCTGAAGACTTGACCTCCAATTCGCAGATTGAAGCTGGTCAGGATCCCACTGTAATAAACGCTGTGTTACTCCACCTGGAGATATGCCTATGCTTCGCTGTATGAGAGAGATAAGGAACGATGCTGCTGGTTTAGTTGTATAAACTACACTAATCTTTATTCTGCTTCGCTACATTTCATGTCCATATATTTGTACATATGTATAATATTATTATTAGCATGGGTGATGCTGGAAACACCTAGACAGGTACCTCCATGCATCACCTTGTACAAACATATACGCACAAGAAACGCGAAGATCGCAGCATGAATGACTTTAGTGAGGGAGAAATACACGCAAAGTATCTCTCCGTCACAAATTGTGCAATGATTTATTGGGAAAGACCTGTGGTTGGTCTGGATTTGTGATTCCAGCCGAAAGGAAGAAAGGCTCGGACTCGGAGGTGTGATGTATTTGACTGCTTGGAGTAGATACAATACATTCAATTCAACATTGGACTTAATTGATAAATTGTTTAAGAAGTATCTATTGAATTATCAATAAAATTATTTAAACTAAAGCAACAATAAACTAACAATCTGATCAATGCTAAAATTAAAATATACCATCGGCGACAAGTCATCAATGAAGTTCACACCACCCACACCTACTTTAATGGTCGGACAGGATTTGTACATTTTCTCCGCCCATTTGTTCATTTGAACCTGAGTCATCCTCTTGATCCCAGACAAGCTTTTATTTGAAGATTGATAAACTCTTGCTGCCGAACCAAGCACGATAATCACGCAGCTGCTGCAGTTGATCCCGATAATGGTGAAGTGAGCCCATTGTGAAGCTGTTAGCGTCTTGTTTTGCTTGATGCAACTGTAGAAACTCATGATCATAATTAAATTACAGAGCACAGTTACAATTACCATGAAATATGACTGGAATATTTTGTTGAAGAGGTTAGCAATCAGCTGGATTTCCCTCAGAGTTGAGACGAGATCACTCAGGCTTTGATTTGGGCGACACGTAATCCTTGTTGAAGTCAATGAGTCAAAGTAGTGACGAACCTTCCTGAAGAAATTAAAATCTACAACTAGAATTAATTAGGAAATGGGAGCCTAATTACTAGAACTTTGTGTATTTGCAAAACCTACTTTTCATGGAGAAGAATATATGCTCGAATACAATTGCATGTTATCATCAATCCATTTGTGCAGCATTGGCTCAAAGAGCAGGCAAAGGTCGCCCAGGATCGAAAATTCCATAATGAAATGAAGATTGTCAGAGGAATTGAGGGAACCTCAGTAATTTCCGGTCCAGAAAGGCATTGTTTTCGAAGGAAAAAGTAGGCCGGAGTTAGAGGAAGTCGACATTTCTCAGCCCAGAAATACATCACACCGAAGACTGGAGCAACAATGCAGCTTTGTATGTGCATATGCATGAGGGCGAGTGTAGTTCTGCTGGCGAATGTTGGTCGCGGCTTCCAGTTGCAGTTGCGTTCTTTAAATTGGAAACTAAAATGTATTCATTTAATTCCTGGATTTTTAATGAATAAAAAAAGGTACGTATGTGTGTTCAAACTATTGTGTTTCCTCTCGAACTGGAGCATGGATTGGAGCAAGTAATTCCAGGAATCGCGAGACCTAATCAGTCCAACCTGGAGAAGAATTCCTGAGCCTAAGATCGGGATGAGGAATGCACTCTCGATTTTGGTGAATTTGTCCACTTTTGACATGTTCTGGAGATACTGGATAATCATTTGGAGAAGGTAGAGGGACGACACGGCGAAATTGGTGGAGTATATGAGTGAACCAATTCGGGAGTGCTTTGTGATTTGCTGATTTGAAAGGATATTCGATTCCAACAAAAGGGAAGGGTTGCAAAGCGGAATGACGTTGTGGCCTGGTTGGAATACATTGATATCAGACCTGATGAAAGTAACATTGTTTAAATTGGATGAAAATTTGTTTTAGAAAATGAGACGAATTTTAAAGGACGTGCTAATCCAACAACTGTTGAGCGCCGTTTAGGAACGTCTTTTACCCTCCTAAATACACTTTAATCACAAGATCAATACATTCTGGATACGCAATTTTTACTAGAGTCTAGACTAGAGTCTTGAAGTCGATTATTTACAAGGTGTGCATGTAGCGAGCTCTCATAACGTCTGCATAATTTTAAAATGGGCTGAAAATTAAGTTATATGCTCATAGAAATGAAGAGACACCAGTGATAGGAGAATCTAAGCTTCATTTTTATTACATATGGCTGTGTACAATAAATGATCCAGAAACTCGAAAAGTAAATTTTACGCAATTTTTATGCCTCTGAGAGTTGGAACTTACGCAGACGACTCATAAAGTATTCCGTATGTACCCAATGGCCAATACGTCGAATTTAACTTCGTCGAACGACTTCTAGTCCCCATACCAGTCGTCCCCACGCCCCACTACAGCTACAGTAGGTCCTCTTTACAAGTAGTATACCGCATAAATCGTCTTCATAAAATATCGAAATGTAATTCGACTACATGTCGTACACTCAAAGTATTTATTTCCCTCGGCCAAAACAAAAAGTAAAAGACTAAATAAAAATAAAGGGAAAACGAAAATTTCTCTGCAGTCAGATTAGATCGGACAAGACGGAGAATGGTTAATGGATTAGAGTGTTACGTTGGTCAAATTCCTCTTCTATCTTAAATATTCCACATATACGAAGGGATTTTCAAAGAAGATGAGCCGACTTTGATAACGCTTATCTCAAAGACGCATTCCTCAATTAAACTGATATGCATATATCCTTTGATAGATAAAGATTTTGGCTTTTGAATGACGGGTTGATCGTAGTACCAGTCAATTGCTGTGCAATATCGCGGATCACGTTTTTCATTAGCCAAGATACTCGTGCGTATGTGAAGCTAAACTTTTCGAAGGGTCTTTCTTCAAGCTTAGTTAGAAGTGAATCGAAAAAATTGGTGTGGATCCAGTGCCAAGTCTATCAATTGTTTAGTGATGGCGTCGTCGATTCACTAGTGGTGACCCATCATTTGAAAACAGGCCAAGATCAGGTAAACAACCATGGATGACTGACGAGATACATGCAGCTAAAGTGAAAGCTGTCGTAGACAAGGACAGACGACTATTGTTGCGACAAATATAAGAAAAGGTCAGGGGAAGTGTCACGTCAGTTTGTAGAACCTTTCATTTGATTGTGAGCTTCTCTATCCGTTGTGCAAGGTGAATTCCCGAAGAGCTCACCGTGCACAAATGAAATTTAGAGTGCAAGTCATTTTGGAAAATCTCAACTTTCTTTCGATTGATAACGATTTTTTGGGGGCAAATTGTCGCTGCTGATTTAACGTACCCTCATCACTACGAGACTGAGACAAAGATACAATCATCACAATGGCTCCTACCTGGTTCACAACCCCCTAAAAAGGCAAAATAACCTAGGTATAATTTCATGGCTTGAAAAGTGAAATTTCATGGCTTTGTCATCGAAACCCGGCATTCGTCTCCAGATGCATCTAGGCTCTTGAGGAAAGGTGGAAAAAGTGCGGAAAAGTCAGGGTAAACTATGTAGAAAAAATCGACTAAATAATGTCAAACCGTTGTGAAATGACAGAGAACTAAAGTCGGCTCGTTTTCTTTGAAAATCCCTTCGTATTGTATATATAACTTAGTATCGTTTTTCATTAAGTTTTCTCCTTCGTATACCGAATAGTACAATACCAAAAAATTCCAATGTTTTGTTTTAATCAAGCTCTGATATGCGTATGTGCGAATAACAAAAATGTGAAAGCATAATCTTAGAAAACTAGTCTGCAAAATGTGGAACGAGCATTCTTAAAATTTAATATTTCGCAAATACAAGTGAAATTTCTGTAAAAACAATATAAACGTAAACACATTTTCTGCAAAAGAGATATCCCAATTTTTGCAAAGCAATGGGTTTTGTCGCGCGCGGACATATTCAGAGCAAAGGAAATTCTGAATTGGTTATCACTCCAGTAAGTTAAGCAAATGAACACGTGCATGATTCTTAAGCTTAAATTGATTTGGCGACAGTCTGGGGGAGTTGTAGTTTGTAGTTTTGTCCTATGCCATGTAAATGCCACGTGAATGAAAAGGTATATTTTTGTCTGTAGCTCGCAGAAGCGTGCGTATCACTCGTTCTGAGCATGTGCGATCGTACGATCATGTAGCTTAATGAGGTCTCCCGTCTGTCCGTCACCAGTCATGAGTCAAGGGCAGAAATTGAAGCCTTCTTGAGAAGAAGAGGAGAATGGAGAAGGCACACTCGTTGCCGTTGCCGACCGCCTTTGCGGAGAACGTTGTCAAAAGTAGTTGTTGCTCCTTACAGGAGAATTTTGTTGTATTTGTTGAGAGCCAGCTCGATGCTACTCTCCCTTTGAAGTAATTTCGTGTGATATATTCACTTTTCGCTGAACCGGATCTTTGGACAAACATTTTGAAGCATAAAACTGATCGTGGGTGGATTTGATCACCACCTGGCATCCCTAACATTTCTCGAAGTAGATAACAGTTTTCGTTCTGTCAAAATACAGTCATTCAGTCTCCCTCTCACCCTCACCGGTGTCTTCACCACGTGTCACCGACTCAAACAAAGTAAATCTTCTACCTGGGATGGAGCTTCAGCTCAAAAGTGTATTTTTATAAGCCCAAAATGAGCTAGAATTATCGCCCAATTTAAGCCCAGACGAATTGAGTAATCAGATAAGGAAGGCTAACAGAACAATATATACGAACATGGGCGAAATTGTACAACTCACGGTAGCAATGCCGAATTTTTCAACTTTCGTAATGCTGTAGTTGGGTTCGCCCCTAAGATTATTTGTTGAATGATTATGCAAACAAATTTACAGGAAATTCATTTATTCAGAGCAACACTTTTGTACATATATCAGTAGCTGTGAATATCATAAACACATCATGAACGAACAATGATGGCCATGAGAGCAAGTAATGTTATTATTGCTATGTAAATGCACTCTGCAATTAATAAATATGTTGGGGAGACACCAGCAGAGATCCCTTCTCCCTCCACCCAATTATCGAGTCATTCCTTATACACAAAAATGACAAATGATTATCAGAAGAAATTCACAACCTTGACAAATAAAACACCAAAATAGACATGAGTAGAATTTTTTGTTCCGTTAATACTGTTTCTTCTTTCGCTAAGATGATCGTTAGATTAGATTAAACGTTCGTTGCTTAACACAACCGGTTTCAGATGTGTTCGCCAATATGAAACGAAACGTGTGTCATGATTATCTACATCCCTGCGAAAGGACTGAAAGAATAGTAGTTTCTCACATATTCCATTTTAGGTGTGTGTGCAAGCGTCATTCTGATGCAAAATGGTATTTTGTTTCAAATTTATTGTTCCTTAAAACTGTTACAAAATACATTCAATTCATAATTGGAATTGGACTTACAATTTGTTAGTTTGATAATTTTTTATGAAGGGTCTATCAAATTAAAAAGTAACATTATTTTTAAAAGACGTGTAAGACTCCATGAAAAACCCTGATGATTTCTTTCGGCACGAGCATTTATTCCATATTCGTAATCTAATCATAAAACTACATCACCATTACTTCGGGGAAAATATCCCGTTAAAATTATTTGACAAGACATTACACTAGCTCGTTTTGCAGATATCACAAACAGTTAATGTGCATTATGTGTATTAAAAATAGCATTTTGTAAATGGACAAGAGTCGAGACGACGATACGAGTTCGAGGCGGCGATAACATCTTGAGTATTTAAAATGAGATTCCTTTGAGTTCATCTATTGTACTAATTTATCAGGTAGCATTTTTTTCAGATGAGATCACATAAGTCCATTTTACTAGAATCCGTGTACACGTCTATAAAAGAAAAATCAGTAAATATTATCAATAATAATAGACCCACTTACTTTTTTGTTTGTAAGTATGATTATGATGATTCAGTTTATAACTATACGAACCTTATTCAATTCCATAGGCCTTCAACTCCCACTTGACCCTTCCCAAATAGCCCTGGTCGGGATAGCCATGAGCTTGAACCCCTCCTTGGAGGGCAGTCTTGTGATGAATATTCCAGACCAGCACGTTCTGCTCCCCTGTGCTAACACTATTCCCAATTGCGAAGCAGAGCCTCCGATCCCACGCAGTTTGAAGCAACTTGAGCACCTCATTCCCCTCGGGATTATTTGGCAAATAGGCAATTCGGTTCAGACTATGTTTTCCAGAAATCATATAATTAATCTGAATACTGCCAAAAATAGGGTATCCGTCACAGCTTGCGGGATTCGTGGTCACGGTCATCTTCCCATTTGGACAGGTGCCCACCTCAATTCCTGTTATTCCCTGGCAAAAAGGACATCGGATGGAGGTATGTCGAACGCCAGCCATGGAAGTTCCACTAGTCTCAATACTCTTGAAGCAGCTAAAACACAACTTGTGACTACACTCGAGTTTCTTCCACAGCAAAGGAGAGTGACTGAAGGAGTCATACTCGGTGCAACATATGGAGCACTCTTCCAACTCCGGGGTAACTGGCGCATGTGATGTTTTGGCGAAATCCAGAGCCCAATTGGCAATCTCACCTGGAAGGCCATTAGTCTCAACCTGTTTCTTTCGTAGACCATTATTCCCTTTGGTACTATCCGGTTCCGGATTGCTGTCGCTAGATAAGTCAATCATGTCAACGGCTACATTTGCTAGCTTCCCATTCATCTTGTTTGAGGCTACAGCGGTGGCTGCTTGCGGCAGCAGAGGGGTCTCAGTATCCAGAAGGAAGTTCGCAGCATTCTCCAGGTTGTTATTGTACCTCTTCAATGCCTCTCTGTTCTTGAGGTCGTCGAAAAATCCAAGATTTACAAGGGCTGCAAGTTGATCATTCGTGGCGTCTTCGTCTAACTCTTCAACGTCAACAATGTAGCTGTTGTCGTCCGCCATCATATGTGCGTCGGGTTGAGGAGGTGGATCAGGGACTGAAACTACGCCCATTTTCTCAAACACCGAAAAAGCGTAGAAAGGCCAAGTTCCATCGAAGGCTTTGTCTGGCATGGGGGGTTTGTTTCCCGGACGTTTCTTCCATGCGAAGGGAGGGGTGGCGCTTCTGGACTTGGTGTAGTTGTCTCCTCCATAATAGCTGGCGGAGTTCCCGTATGGCACTGCAGGCATTGGTGCTGATGACCTCTGGTACTTCACCATATATAATGGGCAGCATTGGTTTCGATTGTAAATGACGTATTCATTATATGTGGACGCCGGCCGGGAGGTGATGGAGTCGAAGAATTGATCATTGAAGTTCCTCTTTTGATTCTTTTCCTTCTCCGGCTCTCTCACGAATTGGGCTTTGCTTGCGACATGATCCACACACAAGCAGTCTCCAAGAAGGACGGCGAAGATAAGGATGACTCCAGCGCCACCATCGTACTGAAGAGACTTTTCAGGATTATCTGCAAAATATATACCCTTTCCTAGCAAACCCCCTGTGACAGAGCTCAACCTCTCGTCCAAACCTTGAAGGAGGATTTTATCGACGTTTTGCATATTCCTTGTGCAGTGGAAGAGGAGCACTTCATTTGGGGAGTATTTCCCAGCGTCTGTTTCCAAAAGGGGGTCCCTGTCGAAGTTCAAGGCAAGATGGGAGCAGCGCATCACTTCCTGCTCGTCCAACCCCAGCTTTGAAAGTAAACTAAGGTCATCGGTCTTTGCACGGATCATATCCTTCCGGGTGTTCAAGTACCTTTGCCATAAATCCGGGTTGACTACCTTCTCAGCGGAAACCACCTGTGTTGGGGCGAGGAGCTCAACTATTGTCCGGAATTCCAACGAGTTTGGATCCACTGGGAATTTTTGGAAGGGGCTCAATGATAGTGAGGCGTCACAGTAATACTTCATCCAGTCCGGAGGCATTGCTGGAGTTGCGAGAAGTGGAGGAGGAGACGGTATGTCTTGTTTTCGGCCGAAGTTGAGGTTTCCATTACTGCTTGTGGCTCCTAAATTAGCAGAAGCTATGGCTGAATTCTGCAAAGAAATGGAAGTTTCCTTGTCACGTAAACTTGTTTCAAAAATTTGTTAGCTGATTATGTTATGGATTGTTAATTTGTAAATTTGAAATTCAAATGAATGTAGCTAGTTTACATACGCTGACTGCCGCAGGTGTGGGTAGAGGTTGATATCCTATAAACGAATTTGGCATCACCCCAAAGTTGGCAGCAGACGCGGATGACCACGAAGCATGGACATTCCAAGAGATTGGAACAGGAACCCCAGCTGTATTAGTCGACGTAACAATAGCCGTGGGCGCTGACAAAGAGTGATGACTCGAATAAGAATTCTGAGCTTGGAACTGAGGAAGTAGGTTGTTATTGACAGTGCTGCTGTTCCAAGACTGATATTGATTGTTGGCTGATGATACGCCCGAAATTGGTGTGTGGAGTCCGGAAGAGGTGAAAGTCGATGTCAATGCAGAGCTCTTTAACAGACAACAATTTAGTCATTCAATTACTTGAGTTTACTTGTGCTATCCCTAAAAACTTTCAAACAATTACAAATGATTACCAAAGAAGCAGGAGATCCAAAGGAAGGAGATGGTGTGTAGTTTCCTCTTGCAACCATATCAATCGTCTGGTCGATGGAACTCTGATTTGCTAGGGTCGTGGGACCTGTTTTCTTTGGTTTTGCTGGGGCGGGGACTTTCTTGGCCTTGCTTATTTTCGCCTTCTGGAAAGTGAATTCAATAAAATAAGTAGATGAGTAATCATGAGTAGAAGTCAAAGGAAAGATAAGGAATTTTTCGTGCGATAATTCATTTTAAAACCGGTCAACATCCGACTTTTGACATTTATATTTTTCTAACGAATTTCCATTGTCATCGCTCACCGAGGAAGAAGATGCTACGGGTGCTCCAAAGTTGGACACTGCTGCAAGCGGGACGGACACTCCTCCGTTTGTCAAAGGTGTGGAGGATGGACCAGCCTGTCGTGATGAAATAAGAAATGACAAAAAATTAGTTCGTTTCTTTTGAGAGACTTGACTTATTTATCAAACAATGAAAGGAAGAAGTCCTTTATTTCTTAATTCATTATTTGTAAATATTTTTTACTAAGCATTAAAGAATAATTAAGTTGCAATCATCCAGTCAGTTGTCAGTGTTTGAGTTTAAGATGTAAGATTATACCTGGGGTGTAACTGATGATTGCTGCGTCTTTGTGGGTTTTGCTTTTGTAACCTTTCTCTTTTTCCCTTTGGGCGTGGGCGTTGGCGGCGTTGAGGAATCCATTCCTGGGACTGATTACTGTCACCGTTGACTGTGATGACCGAACACCGAACCGAAGATTGAAGGTAATGGCTATTTAACATTCGAGAGGGATATCTATCCACAATACACAATATCCAGGTAAAAAAATGACACTCAACAATCTGACAAATGTGAATGGATGATGGAGCCCTTACACCTTAAAACTAATCGTTTTTTTCAAGCACTCAATGATCAACTGACAACTGACTAAAATCTCTGGCTAAAGCTGTTCAAAAAAAATTAACACTTCACCCTTCCACCTTCAAGCACGAAGTAAAAATGACAAGATAGAAGATAGTTTGTAGTTAATTAGTCACTCAATGAATAATGAAGTCAAGTCAATCATCAATTGACAATGGTTGTCAGTTGTTGTTCTTAAAATATAAAAATTGGAAACTGGAAAACCAATCTGATTTCCAGTTAAATAAGTTGAAAGTTGGACGTTTGGATATGGATTTTAAAACAGGCAACAGGTACCAGGCCACAGAGTTTCTGTTAATTTTAATTACGTCAATCACGATTATTTTTGTAAAAAGGATGAAGGAAAGAAATTACTAATGTTGAATGTCAATCGAATATTATGTAACAAATTAAATGTTGTCAAGAATTATGACTCCTGTCGTCTTGTCTGACTACTGACAGGCAACTTGGACAAGATTCATCTCGTCCTCATCCCATCAGCTTTTGTTCTTGTGCTTGTGGCTATTCTGCTGGCTCGAGCAAAGGAAGACTCGAGAGAAAACACAAGAAACTTTCCATAATCATAATCACTGCTGCAGTAGGAGCACTTCTGTTTCGCGCTCTACCCATTCCAAAAATATGAGCTGCAGCGAATCAGCATCCAGGATATCCAGAGACGCTATTTCCTTTGTTGAGTGCTCTTAAGTTGAGACAGGTAACACACTTTTACATTTAAATTTAATTAAAATGAACCTTTTCAGCAGCCTTAACGAACACGAATGAGAGCGACATGATGATATTCAATTAGTCACGGCGATGGAGACAATAAAAATTCTTGTGTAAATGCATTTTCCGATGAGAACCGGAGGTGGAGAAGTAGCAGACGACGGGAGTTTTGTCCTAAGATTAAGCTCGATAGTTTCTTCCACGATTTCAAATTGGGATGTGGTCGCTTTAAAAGCAAACGACAATATCAGAAAAATGTACATTGTCACTGTAAACCTTCATCCTGATTTTCTCGAAGCTCTTGTAATTCGTCGTCGGCGAGTGAGCTTTTCTTTGGCAAGTTGCTGGTTAGAAGAAGTCATGAAAGCCAAAGTGAATTAGAAAACAGGGTGTATATGATTACTTGCCTTCGGAGCAACAAAAACAAGTTTAAAAATTGCCGTACTCTGAACAAGGGTTGAAGGGACTCATTACAGCGAGCTATATGCATTTTTCACAATTCCGAGCAATTTTCGGCTTTGATCTAAGGTACCTTTCCTTTTGGTAGGTGACATAAATAGGCTTCAGCTTCTCCACATAAGAGTAAACCAAGGTTATTCGTATCCCCTTCACTCTTTCTTAAGACAAAAAATCCATTCATCCATCCCGTTCTTAAAAAAATCACTCTCCTGTTTTGTGTATACAGGTTAGGTTTCCAGTTTGAACTTAAATGCTTACAGCAAAAGCCACGAGTTATTCTGGGACAAATTCCATTCGTGCATACACACTTACGATTAGAATGCATAGTGAAGGGATCATGTTCCGCGTACGTGACGTGTTTACATGATTTTGCCATAGCAACATCAACTCATGTCGTCTTTATAAGAAATTGACATTAGTTCTTGGTTGCAACTTCATTCTTCGTTGCTGGTAAACTATTTAGGATTAGATTCTTAGATTCAGCCATTGGGGAGCTGCGTCGCAATATGTCGATTCAAAAATTGTCTACTTACCGCAGAAACGCCAACGCAATGAAAACTGGTAACGTAAATAAGCTACCGAATTTCTCCAAATTCTCATCAAATGACACAAATTGGCGAGCAAATTATGGTACTATATTTGGTGTAGTCGATTTGCAGGGCTCCTTCTTCGATTGACTATCAGCATCGTAGAAAATTGCTGCCGAGTTATCACCTATGCATAAAACGCTAGATTCGCGTAAACAACAATTACCATTATTGTTTTCATACCGTAATGGCTTTTGTTATGTCTATATGATTTTGCCTACGCTTTGAGAAGAATATGATAGCGAGTAAGTGCCAGAATTCTCATGCATATTTCTAACAATAACGAAGTTTTTGTAACAAGTGTAGCATAAATGTACTGTTTTATTTTTTTGTAAATAACTGAAGATTTGTGGTCATGCTGAGTCAAAAGTCACAAACAACAGAGGCTTAGTCGTCGCCATCCCAATGCTCATTTTTCCTGTTTTACTTTCAAACGAATTTGAAAATGTCGTTTTTCCTCAGCTCCATGGAGCGGCGCAATTTGTGACCCACCCAATTCAAGTTCATTTGAATCCAGACCAAAGCGACAAAAAAAGTAATTGGGTTGTGGTCTTCATTGACATATACATGCCAGTGATGCCAGCATATAGGGAAAAAGGTACAAGCCAGGAAGAAGGCAGTAATCCTGTATTCCCACGTTGGTGTTTTTCCAAATGACTTCATTCCCTAAAGAATACAAAAATAAAGTATGTTAAAAATCCCCCTTAAATCCATGGAGAAAGATTTCAATTTTTTGAAGTTCAAATTAATATGAACCTTTTCAGTAGCCTTAACGAATATAAAAGAGATCGAAATTATGATGACCAAGGCGAGGAAAACGACAAAACTTCTGTAAATGCACTGTCCAATGAAACCAACTGTTTGAGAAGGAGAAGAAGGGAATAACTGTGCCTGTAAGTAGTATTCGATAGTTTCTTCTGCCTTTTTAAATTGTGACGTGGGAACCCACAAAAGAAAAAGATTAACCAGAAGTTCAAACTTCCACCCCATCTTCCCCGAAGTTGTAGCACGTCGTCGTCGACACACGTCTTTTTCTGGGATAAATTGTTCTTGGTTAAGGGAAGTCATTGTAAAAAAATAATAATTTTACAACTCCACGCACATGCGAAAACTTTTGTATGAAATTCAGAAGAAGAAGAATTTAACTGGCAACAAATTACAGTACACTGCAAGCTGGTGTCAACATCTCAACAGTCAGGTTAGGAATGGTTGATGAGTATGAGACGACACGATTTCGTAGCCCTCGTTTAGGAATCCATTGCAATGGACCAGTGCTGCAACCAGGAATTTGTTCATGGGCTATGCCATATAATTTATACAGATCATAGCTGGGCAGGGCAACTGGGCACCTTGGATTATGTGGGCCCTGTGCACCAGGGGATTATGTGGGCAAGTCCCAGCAAACATTGATGAAGATTTGGTGAAGGTGGAGTGTTGAAAACGTGAAGGTTTGGTGAAACCAAACCTTCGC
>JAQFZW010002179.1:0-19257 GCA_034687055.1 Heteromurus nitidus
CAATTCTCAACTTGTCTCCGTTCATATGAAAATGGCACACAGATAGAATACTTTCATACACCCAACCTCTTAGACACCTTCAAAATCAACTTGAATGAAAGGATTTCAAGAGCAGCCAGACCAGACCATACCACTAAATTGCCTTCACTGACTTAATTACGCAAAACAATCTACAGAAGGAGATTATCTTCTCTTTCCCTCTCTCTCAGCTTGTTTTTGCACGTCACAGGTGCAACTAACACAGCTTGCACACACATTGTCTAGATATTTCACGGATGTTGTTTGTTGTTCATGTTCTTGAACTGAGCTTCAATTCAAATATGCTATCCACAAGAGTAGTAATTACATACACCTATCGCCACAAGACATTTTTTTATAACGTGCATTGTCAACAAACATACATTTCGGCTTTTGACCAAAATTCGTTATCCCCTACTCACATCACATCTATCAATGAACTATAACAAAAAAAAACAATTCATGAAAGCATCAACGAGAGATGCACATAAGATGTGTTTTCGCTATATATTTTTTCATTGATGGTCATAGCATATATCCTCAGTGGGTTTATTGATTGGTAAGATTCGTTTTGCATAACGATGCAAAAGAGCCACCGACCGCAACACACCAAACTGTCCGGTCTTCAACAAACCTATTTGATCATTGGTATTGACTTGCTGCTGTGGCTCTTGTTCTCTGTTGATCACATCACGATGATGATCTTGATACAGGTTTATTGTTTGCCCGTAGTAGTACACTCCTGAGCTTCTCGCGGTAGTGTTGACTTTTTGGTGTGATGTAGGAGGTAGGTATGGTGGCTTGGTGGCTTGGTGGTGTGCGCGATCTGATAAAAAAGCATATAACAAATTCCTTATGCTCATCTTCTTTTTACCTCGCTGAGGTCAAGTTTTTCACGAAAGTTGTTGCTGCAAACTTCTTGTAACAAAAGAAAAGAGGAAATTGCTATATTATCCCATCATTATATTACGCTGACCAACAATAAATACGCTGAATACCGAGGGGATATGTATGTGATGATTTAAGGAGAGATATTGGTGGTGTGTGCATGGTGGCAGGCAGACTTTTAACCGAAAGCTAAAGGTCAACACGTGAGTTGCCAATCTGCATGCGGAATCCATCCATGAGCGTGATCACATTAATATAGCCGGAGAGTGTGTTGTTTTGTGGCTAAAGTGTGAGTGGGTCAAGCAGCTCCTTTATTGTTGTAATAATGAGGGGAAAAGACGTGTGATATCGTTGAGGAGATCTATCGAATTAACATAATTGCATTATCGTCAATACCACTTGTGTCGTATTGCACTACATATTCTACTACATTGTCATAAAACTGCATTGTGTATGCAGCAAGCGAACAAGGAAAAGATTTAAATTCGTTTGTCAGTTAATAATTAAGGCAATTGGCAAGTGGTAAACCAAAGACGGTAAACAATTTACTCTGGCAAAACTTGTGAAGCTGTCAGCTCGGAGAAGGAGATGGGCTCCATGCCATGTTCATTTTCTTGATGATATATGAGTCATGTAAAACCAATTCTGAAGGAGCCAGGAGCTAAATGATTATGAGAGCATTTGTGGTCAAAGCTCTGAAAATTCTGTATTGCTTTCGTTTGGCTTTGTTTGAAGGGATAATGGTGCCAACCTGCCAACAGTGCCCAACAATTAAATTATTAGTGGACTTTAGGAGCATCGATATTGACATGATTTTTTTCTCCAATTTTTTTTTGATCGGGAGTGGGTTTAGCCAAAGAAGTTTGATTCTTGTATTAAGAAAAACCGCAGCTCACTCATCATCCAGTAAATCAACAAGTTTTTATGGACGAATGTCTTCGGGCATAATCTGACGGAAGGAATGAGCCAATAGACTAGGAGAACTTGCAGAAATGTTGAGAGATGAGTGTTTTCTTCGTGGGTTACTTAGGTCTTATGGTTGTTCTTCGGGGGCTCAGAGAGGCACAAGAAGTTTCACTAGTTTCAGCTTCTGCTGGTGCTGGTGGTTGCCTTCAAGTTGGCCATAATGTTAACTACTGTCGTCCTTTTAGCATTTTATTTTGACGAAACAGGTGCCTCTCATCTTCTTCTTATGTGCTGTGCCTTCTTCAAACTTTTTAGCTCGTCATCATCATCAATTTTCAGAGAAAAATCATATGAGCATGTGTAATCGTATCTAATTCATCTTTTGATAGATTTATGTTGATATAAAGGATTTTTGTAGAGAGATGATTGAGGGATGAACTCCTTTTTTCGCTCGCGATATTATTCCTCACATTTTGTGTAATATTCAGGTTTTTAGGATCAAATCGATACTTGCATCACATGATAGATGTACGTATATGCTAATACGATTATGATTTCTACAGATATGCAATATATATGCGGGATCCTGCAAGGATCTTTGAAATTGACCTTAATCCATATTTTGCAAGAGATTTCAATGAGGATAATTGATAGTGTTAAGAACAAAAGAGACACACAGAATAAGTGTAACACGCAGTTTTTTCGATGAGCGAAGGTGTTACAAAAAGACGATTTCAGAGCCGAAAGCAATGAACTTTCAAATACATGTAGGGCATATACTTACATACATGATGGGTGCTAGGTTAAAATTGTAAGTTTTTTTGGTACAGTAGCCGTCAACACTTTGACGGACAGGATGGATTAATAATTTGAACATGAAGGGAAAAATAGGATTTCATTTCGCCATCGGACGTACGTAGCTATTCACACTGACTCAAGACTACTTAGGCATTTCATTTGAGAACGCTTCAATTTTTCATGTCTCAAGCATTGACAAACTTTGTAGATTTTGAGGAAGTTACATTCACACCTGAATGACCATTGACCCAATCTCTCTTCACCGTTGTCTGTCATTCTTCCTAATGGACCACTGTGCACCGTAGTGGAGTGTCCTACTCAATAGAGTCGAGGTGAGGTGCATTGTCGAGGAAACGTCAACGGAACGAACCCAGTCACCCTTGTTGTCGTTATTACATTGTGGGCACAATATTTCACGCATGAAAAACGTATATGCAGTTTTGATTTTGGAAGGATTGGCGGCTTGTTGTCCGAACGAGTCTTTTCCTTCCGCGTTTTGAGTTTCGACTTGGTCAAATACAAGCACAAGTTTATAAGAAATTCTAGCTTCTTCGTTGTACGTTCTTCCCTTTCTGCCTCCTGTACATTTTCAGGAGAAATTTTGTCTTCCGAAGTGACCTTCGTTCTTTGGAATCTCAATAAACTATTTGAGCGCCCTACACTTTCACTCCGACTGGACGATGCTAGAGGATGTGATTAACGTTTATAATCCTCCAACAAAAAATCCTGGATATGAATATGAATCATCAACACAAATCTACAAGCATCAAAGTATAAAATTGTGTATTAGGCATCAACTGACTCATCTCAGTGGTATGCTAGTTAAGTTCGCTGAAAAGTCTAAAGAATTTTTTCTCCACCAGTGCGAGGAGAAGGCAAGAAGGCAACTCTCTCTCTGTTCCTTCATCATTATATCATCGCGCTGAGTAGAATGCAGAATGCAACCTCATCAGCATTGTCATCATCACCATTTCAATCTTTTCAACTCATTCCCATTCCATCCATCCACTTTTACTTAACGTACCATCACGGCTCTCTCTCTCTCTCATACCTTCTTCATATGCCTTTTGGCGTTTTTTAATGCTTCTCTTGTTCTAATCGCCTTCCATCATCTATCTCTCCTTTTCTTGGTCCTTTTCGTGGACGAGAGGAGAGATCCATCCATCTGATCATCTTCTCTTCTCTGTAAACCCTCCAAAACAATACTTTTTAAAAAAGAAGTATGGAACAAGAAGGGCTTGCCGCACATTAAAAATTTTTCCTTCTCTCTCTCTCTCTTATTGTCAGAGGTGGTTACTAAAACCGTACCGGGCGTGCATGAAGACACCGAACATACCTATTACGTGTAAGGCTTCTCATCCCCATCAACTTTTTAACTCCCTTTTCAAGATCAAGTGAAGTTCCATTTTTTATGTCAGTCACTCCTCGACAAAAAATGTATCATCGTTGAGAAGCAAAACTGCGCACACACGTATGTACATAAGTGGCATTGGTAGAACGCTGAGAAGGTAATGAGAGATGCTTCCAATTTACAAGTTACTACACACATACTTTTACAAATGTACGTATCAAAGTCGAATACAGATACTCCAGAAGAAGGTGTATATCATCATCAGCAACGAACAATCCAACCGTGCATTTTAAATACGCAGAGAGACTAGGGTTCTTTTTAAAAACAAGAATGAAGAGAGAAAAAGGAGACCAAAGTCAACGATGATGCTGCAACATGCTTTCAACTTGAGTCAGAACTGAGGAGGAACCTCGAGCTTGTTGCCAACAGGCAAAAGTCTTATGCTACTTTACTTGTATGGTTCACGGTCAGCACAATAATGCCCTTAGAAATTCTCTTTAGCAGAGAGGAGCAGTCAAGTCTGTGTGAATCAGAAAAACGTCCAGCTGGAATTGCATAAGTATTTATATATGCGTACTCCACCAACACTGTTAAAGTTTTCGAAGGAAGCCAAGAAGAAAAAGCACAGGAGCATAGAGCTGACTTGAAAAGTTTTTTTTTAAATTGTTGCTGTTTAATGGTAGATATGAAGTATGGCCACATTGGTATGTCGTCCTAATGCTGTGCGCATGAGCACATAATTCGAAAGTCATTTCAAGAACTTCATTCCAGCCAGTTAGAGAGAAAATCATTGGTGAGGATTGCGCATCGCTTCTGTCTACTAGCCTGGTCAAAAAAGTAAAAATCTTCGTGTGCTCCCTTTATATAATACGAGAATTGCCGTTTTCCTTGTCTTTACGACTTTCCACGTATTATCTCTGAACAAGGTTGTAAGAAGAGGAGGAGAAGCAGTTAATAAGGACACATGCATGCTATCTGTACAGTGTTCATCTCTTGCATTTCCTTCCACTGCCAGGTTGGTCAGACAAAAGGAACCTGTTAAAAAGTAAAAGAGATAGATCTCATGATGGTAGGGCTTACAAAAGTGATAAGATAGGAAACTAGTATAAAAAGGGGAAAAGCAGTTTAACTATCAAAACTAACTCGGATTATTATTATTATTAGTGGTATACTTATAACAAAACAATCTACGAACATGGATATAATGTGAGTGTAATATGTGTGCTCATAGCTGCTTCTCTTTTCGTTTCTTCATCTTTTTTCTCGACGAACTGAAAGAGGAGAAGGACATCTTCAAAAAATAGAATCGTGAAGGAAGAATACAAAGGGAACTGAGAAAAGAAAATTTTAAAAGGTTTGTCTCTGTGCTCAGGTGTATGGTTGGAATCACAATCCACAATCATGCAGTTGGAAGGATCTAAAATGTACAGTAAGATGAGATGTAGTTAAAGAGTTAAATCACACTTTTCGACGGATACATTTCATTTGTTTCAGCGTACAACATGAAAGTATGTAAGGTTCGGGTATGATGTAAAAAAAGTCTGACTCTGCACAGAAGATAATAGAAATCCTCATAAATCTGGATTTGGAAAGGTTTACACTTTTGCTCAGCTCAGAATGAATTTCTTGTATTCATATCATGGATAATGGCATCGTTGATATGATGATAGCTAAGATTAGGAATTAGGAAAAAAAGTTGTGGAAAAAGAATGGGGTTTTATCCCAATACTCGTTTATTTCAAGGGACACACAACAATGTACATCTGCATACATGTATTTTTTCGGATGAAACAAAGTATATTTAAGTATAATGCCATGTTTATTACTGGTTTTTTCTATACACTTGTTGTCTTGAGAAGGAGAGATAGTGGACTCTTATAAAAAGTACAAATCACAGCTCTGTGTGGACACAGAATGCAAAAGGGTAGTTTCGTATTAATGCATGAATTTATTTCATTTTATTCAAAATCCGAACTGTAAGCAGTCAGCACAAAACTCGCATGGGAGTATTTTTTAGGGATGAAGATGGATAACTTCAACTTGTTGTATTGAGTTTTTGTTGGGCGATGACGATACGTGAGTTTTCAGGTATGCACTTTGTGTGTAGCTTTTATCAACATAATCACCAATCATCAGGATGGTCAACTCTTTGTCATTTCTCCGTCCGTTCCGAGCCTCTCGTTGCTTGTCGTCGTCGGTCGTTTTTTCTTCTGTCTTTTTTGGTCGAGTGTGATTTTGTGACTTGATGACTAAAAAGTTGAATTAAACATTTCATTGCAGCTATATGCTCATACCTTTTGGTCTAATGTCTTTTAAGATATACTCTGTCCGCTCACGCTGATACATGAAGCTTTTCTCCAAGTCAGATTTTTTAAATGTTACGGAATATATATACGTACTTGGGTAGGTACTCCTCCTTTTTATTGCTAACTACATTAAAAAATTTACTGACTCGATGGAGAGAATACTAAGCAGACAATCCTGCATGCTCCGTACTCCATAGTCAGATTTTTTTGTTTAAAATATTTTTTGTTTTGTTTTGATCATTTTGATTTCTAAAATCTGCTCACATAGTCATTCTCCTTCGCCACATGCACTATAAACGGAGAGAACCTTATTTATCCGCAATATAATTTTCTCGAGATAAAAAATTACTTGTTTTGAAAATTTAAATGGAAAATATTTTGAAATGCTAATAGATCTTCTCTCGGTTTCATCTTCACCAACAAAAGGGTACGCCTATTTGTCAACATTCCGCATATCACTTTGTCATTTATTGTTATATTTCACTAGATTTGGTGACCATACACTCTTAACTTTTCTACATCATCATGCTTGAATACGAATTTGGTATTCGTTTCAAGGGGAAAAGGGTTTACTTATACTTTTTGTACAATTTTGGACTGTCCCATAGCTCATGCCTCACGTCTTCTCATCTTTGGCTGTTGTCGCTCAAAAATGTCGTGTCTGTCCCGTCATCCTGAAAATTGTAATGGATACCAGACCACTACGTTTACATTGTTACTATTTTTTCTTAATGTAACACTACCCTCTGGCACGACTTACCAAAACTATACATTCTTCATATATATTTCTACTCTGAAAAACTGTAGAGAAATTGTTTGACATCTGAAAAGAAATTCTGGTTTTGAAAACTAAACCAGCCACAAGGAACATATATATACTACCCATTTAGGTATGCACACGGTATTTATAGAGCGAGAGAGCAAGACAATAAATAAAAGTACATTATCTCGGAGAGCACTTTATGTACATAGATGCTCGCATACGGACGTAACTTTTCGTGCATTTCATTTGGACGAAATTTCTCTGTGTGTGCACTTGGTCAGGGTATAAAGTTAAAAACCTTGTATTATTTGTTGACTGACGACTGCTGACATGGGACAGGTTTGCAGCAGAGATACATTTCATTAATTCTCTTGTATCTTCATGTGTGAGATTTTATGAATCTACAATTCAAGATAACCACTGCAATAATAGTCCATGCTCAATGATATTAATGAATTAGAGGCGATAGGATTTTTCTCTGTACCAGTATCATTATTGCTACATAATATATTACATCACGAATGTAAGTTCTTCTTGTGGTGACAATGGTGTGGACCACTTCAAACAAAAAAAAACTCTCTCAGGTATTATTGTTGTCTTTTCAACATGGTCTATATAAAATACTGTCAGAAACAGAAACTCGTCAGAGACATGGGGACATGCTTCAACATGTTCCACTTCGACAAGTAAATTTTCCCTTTGTTCAATAGCATTTTTTCCAGTTTACCTTTTCAACACGTTTACCAGTCTTGTTTGTTGACCTCCGTATGCCGTATATCAGTTTCTTACGTAGATAAACTCTTAAGACGCTCTTGTCCTTGGTATGGTGTCTTTGTTGTCTGCATTCCCAGCCCACTTGTTGAGAGGTGAGAAATGTGTAAAAGGTAAATTGTCGTGAGGTGCGGCCAGATACAATTAAAAACTTTTGTGTATTACGAAACTAATGCAGTGGGGTAGAGTACAGTGGGAATTCTAGCTTCATTAGGGTCATTTTTATGATTCAACTAATGAACTTGTAGAATAGCTAGACAAGATACTGATGCTAGCAATCCGCTGCATACTACCGGACTGGATAAAGTCGCCGTTGAGTTGTTGAGATACGCATCGATTGTTAGCCGAGAAGTGTAAGGTAGGGTCTAGCTATCCAGGGATAATCGTATTAATGAGGATTGCTGTCAGTGTCACGTCACATGACACTAGTTTAACGCGTTTAATTACTCCAAACAAACAACAACTTACATTTTTATCGCTTCGAAATTCGATTCACGTTTCCAACATTTTTTTTCTCCAGACAACTCTTTGAGTGTGCTGCTCTGGATATACAAACATGATGAATGATGATAGGCTCTTCTTCTGTGGGTTGTATTATTTTTTTGTGATTTTCATGTTTCCCGTCTTGTGTCTGGGGATGTGTACAACTCCATTTTTAACATCTGTATCGAATCAAGATTGAAATTCTCACAACTTCATTTTGATTTTTGTATTGAAATACACTCACTCACTAGTCACTGTTTACCTGCTTAGCACAGTCATCGCCATAAACATTATTTGTTGTCAGCTCTCAACTCCAACTCCACCCGACAATCGCTGAAAATGATAATGCAAGAAATGCCGTGAAAGACAATGGGACGGTTTTGTTTCCTCGTGATGTGATGGAAAATGGGAATAATCAATGATGATAAATAAAAAAGGGATACAGACGGTTTGCGGCTTCTTCGAGAATATATAAAATACGTGGGCACTATAATGTGTGTATAAATATAGTCAATAATTATAATATTTCAAGAAGATGCAACAGTCCATATTGTATTATGTTGTATTCCAATACAAGACCCTATAGCCAGCAGCAATCACAAAAGTTTTTTTTCGACTGTAAACAGTTAACAACATCCCATTATTGGCACCTCCAAACATCTCATTTGCTATTCACATTGTTGAACCCTCTTTTAAAGGACCTGCACGTCTGCAGTCACGCGCATAATAATAAATATCTGCGCTGATTGCGTGTGCTTCGGTATAAATTCAAATTTCATGCATTTATCTATCGTATCGGCGTATTTCTTCTTTTTAATTTTGAAGAGGATCGAATGCAGAGAAAATGTATCTGTCAATCTCTAGATTGAATTCAGAAATCAACCGTCATTTCGACTTGGAGGCAAGATTTTCTTATATTTTTTCGTCTTCCTTTTCCTTTAGCCAATGTCGTCATTCCCATTGTTTTAATACCGTTTCGAGAGAGATCTAAAAGGAATCTAGCATAATATAACTTCTCAGATCGAGCATTGCCAGAGGTGAACTTTGAGGAGGTTTTTTGCTATTTACGGAGCACTTCATAAAATAACAGATGTCATTGATTTGATGACTGCAACTCGTTTGCCCGTGAAAAAAATACGTCTATCTGCGTGCTATCATTTCTGATTTGGATGTGGAGGCTTCACTCTTAATTTATGTATATCTGGTATGACGATCCCCCATTAAAAAGTTATATTATTGACACCACCAATACCACCCTCCAAAGATATCCCACGACGCAGCCCAGCAAGAATTTCGTGTAAGTTCTTGTGGTCTTGTGGCTCGAAATCTTTTCGCTCCAAACTTTGATTGAAAAAAGTGATGGCGACCCAGGAGAAGTGGTGAAGGAAGAAGGTTTCAACTCTGAAATCTTCACAGAAAACGAACTAGACATAAAGCTGAACAAGGCCACCAGAAACATTGCGGACATATAGGAAAAATCGTTCACAATTACTTGTACTACGATCCTATATACATATTTGAATGAAGTGAGGAAGATGGTAATTAGAGCCGGCAACAGGTAGGCAGCAGGTTGCCATTGCGTTCTCCTTTTTTCTCTCCTCAACAATAATTTGCTGACGGACTGACTGGTCCCAATCCAAATTCATCACCAACCAACAACCATCCTCATCATCATCGTCCCATTGAGAGGGAAGAATCATTCTGTTTTTTTCACGTTTGGTACACTTATTAAGTACCACATATTATTCTCTCCCAAACCCAAATACACAGTGAAAATATATAAGTTTAATCTACCTCAACACAAGTCCACTCACACAAGCAAATAGATAAAAAAGAGAATAATAATTTGTGAATATCTTGACTGCTGTGCCAGTTTAGTCATGATTTTTCTTCTTCTTCTTCTTCAAGAAGTCGAAGGGAGCCTAGTGTGCCTCCACTGAGTCTCAGGTGAGACATCCCAAAGAGCATATTTTTCATCATCTTCGTCTCTTTTCTTTTATTCTCCTTTTCACAGCCACCCTTACTTATACCTTTTTTTCGAGTACCACAAGACGAAACTGGGTGGGGCAAACACGATGGCTAAATGATAACATTAAAATGTAACAGCGTACATTACGTACCACACCGTAACAAATACACAAGATGAGAAGAAAAGCATCATCTTATTCTACAGCGTGTAATGATCATGGAGGGAAATAATAGGGAAGAAGGAGAACCCTCTTCAGTTTTTACACTTTTCTCTTTCTTATCCTTGATTACCGCTCTTCTTCTTCTTCTGGTTTGGCTTTGCAATCCCAACAAAATATATCCTTCCTCCTTCCATGGAACTATTTCAAGTGTGGCTATAATCTTCCTTTGATATATAAACTCATTTTCATTTAGCTATATACGTTTACCCTCTTTTGCTCACAAAAAAGTATGGACAAAATATGTAATATAGCTTGTACTCTGTGATTATCTAGTGTATCCTGAACATTACCACCTTTTTACGGCAAATAAAAGAGAAAAATATACTGCTGGTGGGTAACGGTGGATAAACAAGCTATACAGAGCCTTGGCCCAACTAGCTCCAGTTTTTTCTTTGGAAATTTCTTTAGGATTGATGGAAGAAAGAAGGATGTTTGTTATGCCTTTTTTCTCATGAGACTTTTCCCCTTACATAATATTCATAAGAAACCTTTTTTCTTACCTGTTGCAAGGTTGTTTTTTGAGAATTTGTTGAAGGTATTATATATTGCGTGGCTATTATAAAGTGGTTAAAATGAAGTTTCTTGTGGCAATGGTTGATTTTCAATTTCTTGGAAAACACGATGTTGTGTACTCGTTCGTGTCCCCCAAAAAAACCTTTCATGTTTTGATAGCTGAGTGGGACGCGGACGATAGAACGTGGGACATGATTGCAATTTGGTCCCTTTTTGCGGTCGATTGTAATAAGGGAAATGGCATTTGTGTAGCAGTTTTACTAGTGTTGCAATTCAATATAAAAAGCAGATAAGCATTTAGTCAAAATGTGAGACGGGTTTGAAAAATGATGGTTCAGAGTTGCAAAAAAACATTCTCTCCCCTTTTAACTGCCACAGATATATAGACAGACGTCTCACACTCTCCTGCTTTGTTCTACTGGGCAAGCATTCAATGAACGGAAAAAAGAGAAGGTGGAAGAAAGGGTTGCTGGTTTTGCTGAAGAGTGGAATTCACCTGCACCTTTTCCATCCAACATCCAACCAACCCGCTGCCTGTTGGAAGTCGTCATCATACATTATCTGCATCGTCATTACTTTATTATTGTTATTAGTGTGTGTGCTCTTCTTGCTATATACATAATAAACTTATGTATGCTTATATATGCACACACGAAAAGTCCAAAAAATTCTCTTGACCATTCAAACTTAACGAGTATATCATATAACTGCGGAGAAAAATATGAAAAACGTAATCATAACAAAGGAATTTGTTTTTCCTTTTCAGTATGCTTCTCTATCTCCCTCGTCAAATTTACCCTGATCTCCTTATTATTCAGTACAAGTAGTAAGCATAAAGTAGGAAACAGGCCCTTTTCTCTCAACGAATTACAAGATTTTTCTTCTAAATCTCTAGAGTAGCTTAGCTTAGCTTCTGAAAATGTGTAAGAAAAATGAGTTAGTTTTTCTTCGTCTTGGGTTGTGCAGTGCATACCTGCGTCGTGTTTTCAGTGAATGAGATGAGTGCAGCATACTTTTCGTAGGTTGGAATAGGACAGAGGACAGAGAGATGTGGGGAAGTTGTAAAAAATGTGTTGACTGTTGGTGAGCATTCCTTTAGCCTGTTTCAGAGTTACTTTGAGATTTTGTTTCTACATCTCCACATTTTTCTGGTTAATGCTTAAACACTTTTTTACTAACAAGAGTGACTGCATCTCTAAGCACAGTTGTAATAAACTCATAAGTTTTCGAAATGTGAAGCACATCAGTTTTTTTAGTCTGATAGCAGCAGGTAGCCCTTTCTCTTACTCTATCTGGGATTGCTCAGAAAAGGCTGAAAAATCAAACCAAAAAATACTCTGCAACTCGATATGACATCAGAATCAGATTGTTTATATCAGGGCATTGTAAAGGTGTGCAAGGCATGAGGTTTTTTGTTTCGTTCACATTTTCTTCAGTACCATCATCATCACTTGTTGGACTTTTTGGCTCATTTTGAGTGAACATCTTTATTTCCATTGAGTCGTGAGTGTTATGTGCTGCATACCTTTATTTATGACGTATTTTATAAGCGTTTACTTGCAAAGTTCAAGGTTTTATGAGAAATTTATGGTGAAATCTGTGGAAAATGCGATTCATTTCGAAGTGCATGAAACAGAGAGAGAGAAAAGTTTATGTGTATTTACAACTTGCACACTTGTGGAAGAAGATGAGAAGCTTAGCCAATGTATGAATTATCTGTAACATTTAGCATGATTATTTTTTCTGAAGACTTCATGATTTGAAACCGAATTACCTCATTTTACAAAATTTCATGAGAGTTTTAGTTTACTTTAATCCTTACGATGGCCTACTCAAAATCGCTCACAGATCTAGAGAACAATTGAAATAAAAATAATTGCGATTTAAAAATTCTTACACAAAAAAGTTTATGCTGGTTTTACTTTGCCTTACAACGACTTCCAACTACAGAGAATGTCGTTAACAATAACTTTTATACTTAAAGGATATACTAACAATGAGTAAAAAGTCGCTTAGAACTCTTTTAATGGGTGCGAGCTTTAAAGAACTGCAATTATCACTTTTACATAACATCCCTTCTTAAAACTCCATCTAAGCACCTGCGAGAGCATCAGCCATATACTCGTTACACCGAGCATATCGAATCGGTTTGGAATTTGTTTTAGCGCATTGTCAGCCGTAAAGAGAGGCAATAAGAAGAATATAAACGATGAGAATAAGTTAGGCACTCACACTCATATAATCCTTCCTATTTTAATACCTTTGGGCACAATTCCGGGATGTAAAAAACAGCATATTTCCTCAGCAAAAAAACAATTTGATAGATACACCAACAACCATTCATAAATCTGTACATTACAGAAAGCCATAAAATATCGTAGCTCATCATCAGTAAGGGAAACAATACATCTTTGAATAGTTAACTTAACATCAAGCCGTTTGCCAACCCTACTTCCAGATAGTCATTCACCGAAAAAAAATATTGTTTTACTGTCGGTGATTTGGTACCATAGCCAAAGCGACACACATACACCAGTACCACCACAGCAGTAATAATATATCCCAAGTTTTTTTCCTTCCCAGCGGGAGGCACAGATAAATTCACCTGAAGAAGAGCTGAGTTAGTAAAGGCAACAAGGCAAGGAAGGCTCTAGGATGTAAATGGACACTTGAGTTGAGAAATACCAGGAACGTACATTACCTATGCATATTTACAGTCATTCGAGTGTAAGGGCAAATACGGGAAATCTTCAGCAGGGTATTACGTTCCACCTAAGAAAGACGAAGACGAAAGGAGACATGATTCGACATACATACATCACACACATATAAATACATGTACCCTTTCCTTCATGCAACAGGTATTCTCTTATTGCATTTCTCAAGTTTTGGAGTATTGGAGTTATGCTCTCTTGTCCAGTCCAGGTACACCAAATACTTTTAGGCATGCTCATAAAAAGGGAAGGTGACTTTCAAAACAAGAAGTAAAGGATCATCTCCTCCTCCACCATACTTTTTTTGAGTTTAAGTTGATTCGTGTGCGTGTGGTTTGGTTAATGGCTGGCTATTTTATGCGTTCAAACCCGCCAGCTTTTATGGTATCACTTAAACCGAAAGTTATTACAGAGGTACACTTTGGAACTTGACGAGGGAAGAAGTAACTTGGAAAAAAATTGTATTTGTTGTGAGAAGTAAATAGTTAAAGAGGGTATATTATTCAAGAGGCTCTAATATGATGATGAGGAGCAGAAAGAAAATAACATTTACCTGAGGACGATGAGGCTTATGAAAAATTCATAATGCCATAGACATGTAACACACTGTCCTCTCATTGTGTGTCGAAGTCATTTGTGTCCGTTTAAATGTGTACGTGTTTTCTACTCCATTTTTGCTGCTGCTGAATACCATCACACAAATAGAAAATAAGAAAATGAGTTTTGAACACTTTGGTAAAATGAATGCCCCTTTCGGACCTCCGGACCTCCAATAATTTTTCTCTCTCCACTCCATCTTTCTTAAGACGAGAAGGCATTTAGACAGAAAAAAGCTCTTGTGATTAGTCTTATGGAATGGATGTGTGTGTATTTCATTGTGCGTATTGATAACAAATGTGTGTACCCTTTATACCTCGTTTCCCATTGTCCTCGAATGACTTTCCTCTTGTTCAGCGTTTTGTCATTTTTCGTTACATGATTGGAAACCTTTGCACTTGGACTTGGAGAGTGGAGAGAGTCCTCCCTTTTCGATGAAAGAGATTCGAAGGGAGATTGTATACGTGGTACTATGGTCTTTTGCAAGAGAGAAAAAATGCCGCACGCTCGTATTACTTTTATAGTTGCCATCACCGTGTTATCCCGTTGTGAAGCTCATTCTGTTCATATACAGCGTACGTTTTAAGGATTTTATTGCTTCTCCCTTTGTCTGCTTTTACTACTTGCCTACGCCTATCGGAATTACTGCTGCTCCAGGTAAACATCACTTGAAGAATGAGCGATGTTGATGTGCCATGTCCCTTTCAAGTCGAACAATATTTTCGATTCGCTCAAAGGGGCAAGGACAAATGGATGAGAGGGCTGACTACACAAGACTTTTTTGTAAACGCATTATGCTTCTCTGCTAATTTGGTAAAAGAAATCCTTGTAAATTTTATGATTCACTCATTTCGCATGTAATTGTGGTACCAGAACCAGCACAAAACTGTTCAGTAATTAATTTTTCCACAATTTTAAATACTCGTTCACAATATCGACCATCCATCACCATCAGCTCAGACAGATGCCAGCCAGTACAAAACGGTATGGATAGAGTATACTTTGAGAACACTCCGGAGCATTCAAGCATGTACTTCATGTTGATACGGTAGACCACCGGCGGTATGATAACCAAACTTAAGGTTTGGCTGTTGTAAGCACAGCCATTTTTAGAAAAATCACTTTTGTATCTTCGTTTCGGTAAAGTATAAAAATGAAGATGGTATATAATTGTGAGAAGTCATAAGGTGGCTAAGCCCCATCGTTGTGCAGCGAGTGTTATTCATTCACATCCCTTACTCAAGCTCATGATAAAAAAAATTTAAAAGATTCTTCGTAAATTCCTGACTTAATGAAACTTTAATAGAAATCCAGAGGATGAGCGTACATCGATTAGCATTTTTATTGGTTTTTGATCCCTGGTGAAAAATTCAAGCTTCTTCTGAAGCTTCAACGAAAACACTTCCTAAATAAGAATTTTTAAAAAATATTAGAGTAATTTTTCAACAACCCTTGATGCAATACATATGCAATACACAAGTTAAAGACATACTGTCAGAGGAGTCTCACAATCATAAATCTTGATTACATATGAGGATGTTGTGAAGTTGTGATCAAGTAAGACATAAATCATATACTCATATTCATAATGTTGTTCTGTTCCTGTAACCAAACTTATGTATTCATTTATGAGTGGACCTTTACTGAAAGTAATCTCATGAAATGAAGAAGATGTTGTCTGCTCACACCAGGAATAGCTTTCACTTTGGCTAAGCAGTTTAAATAAATAATATTTCCTTTGTCCACAAATTCAATCCCTTTTCATGTGCTAATTCAACGTATTCAAATCTATCAACTCATATCATCAGCAAAAAATTTCAAGCAAAATTCAAAATTACAAATTTTTATTACAAATTGCAGGGGAAATATGGAAAAGTGAAGCCAAGAAGCTGTCAGAGAATTTATGAAATTAATAATTCAACTAGGAACGTATATGATTATGAAATTTTTATGAAGCGACATGGAAAAATATGATTATGGTATAGAGGTAAATTAGTATGAGAACATGAGCAAGGATATGTCATGCAATACCTGTTCATCGCTTTAATCATTATGCAAATGATAATTGTAATCATATCATGAACGTGAAAAAGAGAGGAAGGAAGAGGTTGGGAGTTGGGATCAACATGCTTCTTTTCTATCAAAATATTTACTTTCTTTCTTAGCGTGGCCAATTATTAAAGCGTGATTTGATGATATAAGAGACAAGACTTGAGTTGAGAGAGGGAGAGAGGAAGGCCGGCTCCTTTCGGTCACTCAAAAATATGAAGTGTCTTGAGAAGGATGCATGCATGCTGCATGCAATCATACCTTCAAAAAACCGGCAAAATATATCCCGTGTGTGAGACGAACGAAAGCCAGAGCCAAAACTAACTGAAAACCCAACAATTGCTCATGTTTAGGCGAAATATATTATGCTGTCCTTCGCGTTCCACTGTGGAGGAAAGGAAAAAATCGTGACATGACAATTAACTTTTCATCAAATTCAAATAAAATATAGTGATATCTTATTCTCCGCACGGATTGGATACTGCATGCATTACACTATATACAAATACGTATAGACACACATCCTGTATCCATTCATTCTCCTTAAGTAGAAACGATGCTTATACTAACTACCAAGTTAATCAGTTAACCTGACTGACTAGGGGTAAAATGGCATTAAACGCTCAGATTTGAAATTTTCCTAATTTATCCATTGTATGAAAAAGAGGATTGATTGAATCGTTTGAGCAATCACACACAAGTCCTTCAGGCAAAACATTTTTCTTGCTTTCTTCTTTTTGTTTTCTTTTTGACTTTGAAAAAACATTCCCGTTCTGAGAATCGTTGTTGTTGGAAAAAGAAGGGAAACACGCGATAAAAGTAGAGTGAAATAACGACAATTGCAACAAAATAGTTTGCAAAAAAAGTATATGTGTACCATCCAACATGTCGCAAACTTGTTGTTTTGGTTGTATTTGTGTGGAGAAAAAAACAGTGGATCCGCGTCCGCTGTGTATGTATTTGTCCTTTTCCTTCATGCAAAGATGCTTTCGCACAAAAGCCTCTGAACTCCTTTCCGTTATCCGAGAACCTTGTTAGCAAATTCCCAATCCCGTTCTTTTCCTTTGAAAATCCTCGGTTGAAAAAATGTAAAGTCCACATATGCCACTGAAATATTACTTTTGTGCTTGTATGGCTTGTGGATTGGCAATCTGAAGGAACACTTTATTTTTTTATTTTCTTCAATAGACATTTCAGCTCAAGCTCAGCCAAAGAGAGCTTTCATGTTTTAATAGAATAGGACGGTAACGACAAGGTGGTTTTTGCTCGTCCACACACCACACCACCACACACTCGACTCGACTCACTCAGTAAATCATAAAAAACAATAATGAAATTAAGCAGCTTTTGGTTTTTTTACTCCTTTTGTGCATTCATTATTATTGCTGGGCAAATGTTCGAAGTCAACTCATTTTGAAAAGGTAGAGGGAGACAGAATGATGTCGAGAGGCGCTAATTAATTCTGTTCCGTGCTACATACTCCAAACATAAGAGAAGAAGAAGAAGTGATCGCGACGATCCGAAGTTATAGTGCGCATATGGATGATGTGTGCACTAGTCTGTCTAGAGCTAGGGCATTACATAGTTATCATCATCATATATTACCTTAAAGAGTTCATAGGCTTCGAGCATATATATATATTTTCCCTTTTTTATCTCCTTTCGAACAAAACTTGTCCCATCGACGAGCATTCAGAGAAAAACAAGCCATTTCCATTCGGTGCACATTTTGAACAACGCTATTAGCGGTGTAGGCTTTCTTGAAAGATTCAAGATTTCTCCCTGAGATTAGTCTCCGCACTTTTAATGCGTTCACATTCACATCAAAACGATGAGGTGATGGTTTGAAGGTATACTATACTCGTTTTGGGATGAGCCCTGCTTTCACGTGAAATTTATTGGATGCTTTTTTTTCTTTTCTCATTTGAACTTGCTCGGGTTATGATTGTCTCAAGCAACAAAAGGAGAGAAAATGCCATTTGGATGTAGGAAGCAGGGAGTCATTTCATTTATTTCAGAGAGGAGATTGTGAAACGTGTTAAGTTGAGGTGGACTCCAAAAAATGATATCAATGTGTGAACTACATACATGCATACATTATTTACAGAGATGTGGTATTTATGGTATGATTATGATGAAGTTGGCCTATCATCGTTGTGTGCTCTCTCTCAGAATTCTTCGCATTTCCACAGGAAACCCTTCAGTGAACACATTAATGTGATTTCCACTTAATTAGCAATATCTTCTTGACTTGGTGACGGTGAGATGCTTAATTAACTTTAACTATGAAACATGTGCTCAGCTCGGCCTGGTGCCTGGTCAAAAACACATTTTCGAGCTAATAGTGCCTTTTGGCTTGGGGATTCGAAGGAATGCTTCCAAAACACTCTCTCGTCGGCGTGATTAAGGAAGACGCGAAAGCAATCATGATGAGCGAGACAATGGCCTGATAGTAAGATGCCACAGGATGATTAATGAGTATAGTCGTTTCGGACGATGGAATTCGGTTTGTTTGGAGTCACTACCTGTGTAGAAACAATAAGAAAAGTTTGTTTGAATTGAATGGATACAATGTACAATGCTGTATTTTGCTACTATTCCTGGAAAAACGTATGCAATTTTATTGTTGTTTTGTATTGCCGACAATCACTTAACCGTACATGACAGGTTTGCTGTTAGCTATCGACATTAGTTCATGCGGCAGTTCAAGCATCTGTATTCAAACGTTCTAGAAGCCTAATTTTTCTACAATTATTGGACGACGTTGTTCGTATACATTTCTAATAAGTTCAGATAATTCCTAAAAATTGAATTTGAAACCCACGATAGATTTAGCCCCTTTTATCTCGTTACACAATTTTATAATAAGTTTCTATTAAGGTCGATACTTTCCATCTGTTTTCCAGTCGAA
>JAQFZW010002180.1:0-19257 GCA_034687055.1 Heteromurus nitidus
CTCTTCCGATCTCCATTCCCAGTCAAGTGAAGGGAAGACAAATCGTAATTTCACTCTGTCATCCAGTAGGTGAAAAGTGTTAGGGAGAAGGAGTGTTTCTAGGAAAAAATATGTGGTGTGTGGAATGTGGAAAAAAGTAACTAAACTCTTACTTCCATTATCTCTCCCTCCTTTAGTCCAACACTGCTTCAAAAGACTTTAAATCAGTAGGAATTCCCACATAATATTTTCCCCCTTTTCTAATGCAAACGTAAGCAAATGGTTGTTTTTTTCGTTTGGAGAACAAAGATTATGTTTGTCGTGGTCTATGGCCTGGTCTTTACAAGAGAAACTCGAAACTGCACTAGACTTGCACTCTTTTGCATTCAGATTGAATTCCTATGATAATTATGGGAAGCTCTTTCCTATAATTCTATTCATCCTTGGAACCTTATTCACTTTTTATTTTTAGAATTTCGCAACTATGCTCATCCGGTTCCATTTTGTTTATAGCTTTGTGCAAGTCTGGCAAAGATAATGCATCACAAAAAAATATATTATTCGGTGTGTCCTCGTCCTCCTGTTAAGTCTTCCAAATTGGACAACTTAAATTAGTCGTGAGTCTTTTCGTGACTTCAGAAAGACAGGATGCCATGATGACAACGACATGCGCGTACATTTTTTAGTGAATTGTAGTCACGTCCTTTGAAAGTTTTTTTTAAAGAAGGGATAATCTAATTGGTAAAAATAGCTTTTGATGAGATGGAATACGCGATGCGGAATGATATCTCAGAGAACAGTTCAAGCGAGGCGATTTAAGTTTCTTCGGGGAGCACACCTTGCGCGGGGAAAGGCTTTTCGGTTAATATTATTTTTGTCTTCTTTGTCTACTGATTTTTGAGTATGTGCTTATTAGTCATCCTTATTAGTCAACAGGAAATTGTTGAGTTGTATATGGACTCGTGGTTTCCAACCAAGCGTGCATGCAGATAACTGTGTGCAAACAGTAAAACCCTTTTGCACACACTTAAACTTCTCAAATGACGCTTTTTCTAATGGAGTTGGGATACATCAAAAACAAGTAGACCACCTCGTCAGTAACGAACTGGAATGGGTTCTTTTAGTAAAGGAGCCGGTATACGTGGTAGACTGACATAAAAATGTAAATTTCCCGTTATACGCTCTCTAAATGGTTACGAATTATTCTTGTGCCAATTCATTTTTTATGGGGAGCAGTGTGAGCAGCCGTAAAGAAGTACAACGAAATAAAACCATTTCGCTTTGCTCCACCTCCCTGATATCCTTGTCTTACTCCACATCATAAAAAAAGTTTTTTAAGTGGCTGAAAATATGTTTCTCACTTTATGCACTCGTCGTGTCAAAAAGTCCTCCCAAAAACAACTCGTAAAAGGGAGGCTTTGACCTGGTTCCGAGTTCACATCTTTTGTGTGTATTTCTTCTCTCCTTTTCTTAACTTAATTATTATTTTTCGGAAGGAAGGATGTTTATAACCTGGGTTGATTTTGGTGTGCTCGAATATGCGTCACCCAACGGAATATCCTACGAGTTTGCTCATCTTGAAGGAAGTTTAAACTTGACGTTATGAAGTCTGGTGTCCACAAGTTCAAATAAATATTTAAAAAAATCAAAGAGTATTTTAAAGAAGTATCTGTAGATTCTAAATATAATTTTAAGATGTAGCAAAAAAATTGGTTTGGAGTATGAATTTGAAGTCGTGTGCGGAGGTGCACGAAGTTGGTTGGAGCTTATCATAAGGAAGCTAATATGGCTAATGGAAGGTCATGAGTTACAAGCTAATTATCCCGGTATCCACTGAGCAGATAACCGACAAGATAATTTGAGAATTCCTCGTCATACAAAACACATACGACGAGTATCCAAATTTCATTTTAGGACGGATGGCCGACAGACAGACATTACGATCCTATGAAGTATCTACCGATGCGATACTTAATAAGTGGCATCTAGCACGAGCATAACCCATTTTAAAAGAAAAATATGAAATATTAAGTGGAAGTATACGAAGATCTTCTGACAAAAAAATCCATAAATGTTTCGGGATGTATGGAATATGAAATGAAACCATAAATCAAGGGAGATGGGGAAGGAGGCCTTATTATGTAGTTTCATCTTGCACACACACAAACACACATCTTCCCGTAACTGGTTTAATATGACAACAAGTACTCAAGAACTCAAGATTATTGAAAAGCGTAATGACAAGGAAACCTCTCTCACATGACCTATGAGCTTGGCGTGCATGCACACACACACACACCACACAAGCCACTTGAAAGGGATTTGAGAGGAGACGACGACGACCAAACTCGGAGAGCTGTTCACTTCAGTTGCAGGAGAAGAGGAGAGAGGAGCCCTATACTTTGCTCCTTGGTGGCTGGTGGTAGAGCAAGAATTATAGACAGGAGTGGTAAAAGGAAGAGAAATGAGTGACAAGTTGCTTTATGTGATTGATGATGAGGCCGAGAAAAAGTAGAAAGGAAGTGAGAACATAGAGCGGAGCTTTTCCACTCGAAAACGAAACTTGCTCAAACTATTAGCCATGGGAAAAGTGATAGGAATTAGGTAAACTTGTTATATAAATGTACTTCTATTTCGCCACACATTATCTATCACGAGAGAGAGGGAGTAAAAGTAATATGGTGGTGAGTGGAGTAGATTATATGCTTTATACTCGAGCGCATAGTATCTCATCTTCGAAGAAAAATAGAAACGAGAATCCTCAACTGGCGCTCAAGGATGGGAAGGGAAGAATTGCAAATGTGCACCATGCCACACAAAACGCTCATTGTAAGAAAGACTAATGACTCGTGTCGCTTAAAATTAGAGAAAATATTTTGGTACACTAAAACGCAATGTGAAACAGAATAAATTATTTTGCCAAACACGGTGCTCATCTTACATTTTCCGCACTCGAAAGGAGAATCGAGAGAAGGGAAAATTTTCATTTTATAAAAAGATACCAAAAAATTCTCCATTTTTGTATCATTTTGTATCAGTTTCAGCTAGAACACAAAATTGTTCCACACTTGAATTCGTCGCACGACTTCCCACAGCGAGGAAGACAAACGTCGCTTTCATCTTCGCGGGTGTAAATGTGCAGGAAACGAAATGTGTTCATCTAGTATCTTGGGATAATGCTTATTTAACGCATTTCATGTAACGTGTGCTAATGCCTGTAATAAATTCAAATAATAATAATAATAAATAATGATAATTTTAGTCTCAAGTTCGAAGGTTAGTTTAAGTTTAATTTTAGTTTCAAAGTTTTAATTTTAGATTGCTTGATTTCCGAAGAAGAATCAGAAAAGATTTGCTATGTATTTCCATTCATTTCACCGCACCAAATTATGAGCCACGGCTCTATTTCTGAGCTCCAAGTGAACCACGAACGATTCCCGTTCTTTCACGTATTCCTTGAAATACAAATGTATCCACCAAAGCACACTTTTTCTACTACGTTTTTCTTTTTCTGGTTAAAGTCCTGCCAATTAAGCCCTCCAACTCTTAGAAACCCAGAACTCAACACAATAGGAGAAAATAGCTATCCGATTTGGAGTAGAGAAATCCTTTTTTTTCCACTTTTTCAAGATGCGCTTTGATTCCCTATTCAAGATTAAGCTATTTGTATCCGTACGCACATTTTCTCTCTTCTTCGTTAGGAAAAGCTTCCTCGGAGCGAGCACAAACATCAGCTCAGGGCGAGTTGATGACGCCATTCGAAGGCTACATTGTAAATATGGAAAAATATGTGCATTTATTGCTACTCGCCCTCTGCCAATCGAAAAAATGTGTCAAAGATATTCCTCCATCTTATATAGACAAGGGAGAAAGCATTTGGAGGAAGATGGCGTGGATATAAACGCGTGCGGTGGTCCTCATCATGCGTCTTTTTCTCTAATCATTGTGGAACAGAGTATCCATCAAGGCAACATCCTTAATTCGCCAAGTGTGAGCGAGCTTGAGCTTATACTCTGCCAGTTCGTATAGACTTCCATTCCAAAAAGGAAAGGAAATCAGCCATGGAGAGCGAGCAAATACACTTTCCCCCTTTCTCTATATCTTTAAACCTCACGTGGGTTCCGAGAGAATGCGAAATCTATATTTGGATATATTGTGGAAAAGGGCACACACACACAAAACAAAGTGTATATAAGTAGTAAGATAACATACTAAAAATAGAACAAGACGATCAATGAAATAACGTACATTCGTCGAGGTAAGCGTGTGTATTAAGAACATTCAATTTATATGTAATTGGAAATGAGGGAATAAAAAAGGGGGGAGAGAGAGAACGAGAGAAATCCTTTCGCTTGAATCCGCCAACTGGAATGAATGAATGGATACTGGAGAAAGCCATAAGCAGGGAACGGATTTAAAGGGGCCAAAAATACTCAAAATATGCAAGTAAGAAAGCATCCACAGAACTGCCAGAAATGAAAATAAAATAAAATAATTAAGTGCATATTTTGGCCGTTTTAAGCAAATAAAGACATATTTCCTCGCACCCTGGTCATAGGACTCCTAATTGTATTGGCTGATTTTCGTGGTTTAAACTTGGCAGTAATTTCCCGATTTTCCAATGTCTCTTATTCTTGACTGGTTCAGTCTACCATAACTTCTACTGGATGGATGTAATTTACTCCAAAATGTAGTCAAATGAACACCTCTTGTCGACGGCATGAATTTCGCCAGCATGAAAATAGTGCAATTAGTGTGTCAACTGTGAGACGGAAAAATCAAGTCAGAGATGTAGTTAATGTTGAATCCGGAGGACGCCTTGAGGGATTACGAGTCTCATGCTCCAATCTCAATTGTGACGATCATGCATAGTAGCAGCATGGGGCGATATTGCAATTTCGATGTACTTATATTCTAACAAACTAGCGCTTAAAACTAGCCTTACGTACACGTTTGTCGCTCGAAGGATACTCACGGAGAAAAGAACTGGAAACGATGGGAAATCTCGCGGAGATTGATATTAGGCGAGAGAGAGAAAATAGAGACGGAAATAAGTTTTCCTAAGCCCGGCCACCCTCCTCTCATGTACCGAGAAAATGTGATGGCGTTTCCAATGGAATTCTCTGCATCCTCTCTTACTTTGGCCCGTCTGTAGCTCCTCTCTATAAGCGATACGTAGCCAAAGGCAATTTGTTGATCCATAAAAATTGAAAGGAAAGAGTGAGTGAGAAGAGTAAGGCTGGATATTCTCTTTGTTTTCCTTCTTTCTTGAAAAAATGAACTCTGGTTGGGTTGGAAAGGAGAGAGAGAGTGTGTGTGTGTGTGTAGAAGAGAGGCATATGATTATTGGAGTTGCTGGTGAGTCTCACCTGATCATGTACTTTCCGATCCTGCAAACCGTTTTGAACATATCCGAAGTAAAAGTAAAATATAGATAAATATTTCGTTATACTCGTATGCAATATGTACAATATTTTTGTGGAAGATTTTCAGCACAAACTCTCCTCTCTGCATAAAATCAGCTTGTGCTCCAGCAAGGTTTGAAAAATTGGTGGTTGTCATCTCATCACGTAAAGCACGTCACACAAGTTAATGTTTACCTTACTCTCCTATCCCCCCACGATTTGTCTCCCGGGTCTTATTTTCGTTGGCTAACGCACTCGTTTCTCTCCCCGAGTCTGCGTTGGCGATGAAGAAAATGAGAGCAAGAGTCGAGATAGCTTTCGAGCAGAATAAATCCACGTTACAACACAAACCCGAATTAGTTATAATGATTTTTTTCTTCTTCTCCTCCTCTCATCTCTGCTCGGCAGAATCATTTATAATTTGGTGTGCTTGGTTGGGTGCTGTATGTACCTAACCGGAAACGTGGCGAAACGCATTGATTACACGAAATGTACTTTTTGCTCGTTCACTTCATCCACAATCCACACACACACACACACACACACTCGACTTGTTTTTGTATCGTCGTAGCCACATCCACCTACGGACGGATATAGAAGCTAGCAGGGAAGCTCTTGAGCACTCTGGGGAAAGTTTTTTGGGGAAATATATATAAATTTATATAAATTAGTGGATATATTCTAAAAACCATAAACCACACATGGGAAACTCATAATCACTCATCTGAGGAGAACAAATAGCAGAGGTATGTTGCAGTTCGTCGCAGCAATCTTTCTCGAGATTCGAGTTTAAAAAAAGTGCTTCTGGAGAAGGGAGCTTTCCACATAGCTCGTCCTAAATATCCATCTCCTCCTGACTTTCACTCTTTATCTTCCAAAAAAGAAGAAGAAGAAGATTCCATCCATCCCGCTGTGAAGCGGAGCAACGCCTTCCAACAACATCTACTATCACTTGAGTTACTACTCTTTTTGCATGTACTCGTCAGATATAAATGTCACCATATAAGCGGACACTTCTCTCTTTTTTTGTGTGGAATTTCCCCTCCAACCCTTTTCTGCTTATCTTTTCCAGTTGTAAATCCATTCCAACTGGAAAAAAGAAGAAGAAGAAAGAATTCAGCTCGATACTACTGCGAAGGTTGTATGTGCGGTTTGTATATAGGCGCACTCGTGTAGAGAAAATTACGACGGTGACTGTGTAGTAGTATGTCGCCGTAGTACGATTCCAGTTGTCATATGGTCATGACACGCGGAACGCAACAGCACTCAAATTCTAAACTATGTAACATGTTATTGGGGAAAATGTAATACATCACATGAATTGCGAATGTGTAGAGAAGATGAGGATAGGCATTTTCCAAGTAATGTGAAGTCAAGTATGGAAACCCAGTTATTGCTTCTCACTTTTCTCCACTCCCTCTCTCCATATGAACATATGTGTCCTATATGGCCTCTCTCTCCTCTCTCCTCATATATGAGGGGATATGGGAAAGAACCTCAAGTTTTTTGGCTAGTCCCCCGGTTTTACCCTCTACCTTTATACCGCTCGTGAAGCGTGAAAAACCAGGAAACCATGAAAGCTTAGAAGCAGTTCGTCCACGTCTTCATCCTTTATTTTACCGTTCCACTTGACTAAGCATGCACTTTCCCCTTCCCCTCTCACTACTCTCAGTCCTTTTCAAAAACAGAAGAGATTTATGCCTCCTCTCCTCCCGCTCCAGTTAAGTATCGAAGTTGTATGTGCCTTTTCCCCTTCTCATGTCCATATATAATACACGTGCACACACACACACACACACATCACTTTCACCTTACGCCAGGAAACGAGTGGAACACATATCTATTTTTTTGGCATGTGCGGATTTTCAATGTGACAATCTCGTAAAATGAAAAGTTCCCCAACATTGTTCCCGTTCTCCTCTCTCCTCGTCTCCCCAGATTTATTGTGTGTATGGAAAATCATGCAGATTGCTTTTGACAAACTTTTTCACTCGCGCCGAGAATACACCGGCCGTGCACCCACACTTGACAAAGAAAGATTTCTTCAGCCCTTAACCTCGCCGGTTACAGAAATTACTTAAAAAAGTGCTTGATGCACTCTCCATACACAAAACCGCTCACATATTTTCCCTGTGTGTCGCTAGCTCTAAATTGATTTATTCCAACATGACCGAGGAAAGAACAAACAAAATAAAAGAAGTTAACTACTCTCCATTGTTCTCAATGTGTTTTTCCACCGGAGAGAGGAAACCCCTAACTAACCTTCGATACAGCAACAAAAAAGATATGCTGAAAGTAAGTAACAAAAACGGAAGGGAAAAGGCAGGGCCACATTGAATAAAAAATCATGAGCAGAGAGGAATTGCTATTCTTTACCAACAACTTCCATTTCGCAGTACATGTTCGCGTAGTTTGCACATTTCCACGGGATATTGTCGAAACGAGTGAAATACTTATATTTTCCTCATTGAATTAGCGCACATCTCTCATGTCAATTATGTGTGTTGGAACCCGCACAGAATTAATTCCGTTTCACCAACACCATTTTCATCACTTCTTGGCCTTTCCACACAAAAAAGGAAGCCTTCCAGCTCCTTCTTGTCATTCCCAATTGCATCTTCAATGTGGGCTTGAAGTGAGACAATGGGGGAAAGGGGAATTCAACAACGAAATGTAAAAAGTCAAACAATGTGCATAAAATAACGTTTCAACCGTCATCCTGGCGAAAACAAAAATGTGCACACAATACACATATTATATTGACTAGACTTCACAAAATGTGTGCTGGCCTTCAGTGGTAATGTGTTCTACTCAATTCACAATTGCCATAGAGGGAGAACGAAAAAAATAAAAACATTTGTGGCTTTAAGGAAGGACTCATCATAGCGAAGAGAGAAGAGTGATCTACTAGCCTCTTTGAATGGCTGGAGGATAATGGGAAATATACATGAGTTTGAGTCGTGGATAACTTATGGACTCTCCTTGCATCCCGTCCATTTTTTCCAGTTTGCAACATGAATTCGTTGGAATCATCACTCCACTTTATTTATTTTTTTGTGCCCCGCCGGAGTTGGATCGCAAGAGCGCAACGAATGTAGTTAGAGAGAGAGAGAGAGCAAAAACGAAATGACGCAATCACTCAATCACCCATTGTGTGCGGAAAAAAGGCGAGGAGCATGATGTGGGCACTGGCCTGGTTGAAAGTGTTTTTATCTTCGTCTTGGTTTCTTCCCGGAGAGAGAGAGCGAAGAAGAATAAGAAGAAATAAAATGATGACTAACTCGTTCCATGTGAAAACATAACAGAACGGAACGCACATGTAGTCCGTTATTATGCAGCTACTTACTTACATGCACCATTCCAAAATGTTATGATATTTCCGTGAGGCACTCTTCATGTTTTCCATGTGTCATAAAAATGGAAAACGGAGCAACCCGCGAATTGCAATAATATGCAAATTCACAACGGAAAAAGTAAATCTTTTTGTAGGTAATTTTCTCGAAACGTATAAATCTGCCAATAAGAATAAAGACGAATATTGTGTACTGCCAACGAGTCTTGGTGGAGGAGAAGGGGAAAATAAGAAAGTTTCCTCCCTTTTTTCTCCACGTCTCCTATCGTCAGTAGTGGCACTAACATTCGGAGTTGCAAAAAAATGGAGCATGTGTGCGTCGTGCATGTTCTAAAACATACCAAATGCAAGTATAAATGTGACGATTTGGGATACACATCCGTACAAACTGCACTTTCATATTTTTATATTATTTCGGCTCTTGTGTTACTTGGTTCGTTTGAAGGAGTTCAAGGGAGAGCAATGCGATTATGGTTGACATTTGGATATGGAGAGAACACAATTAAACTCAAAAAAATGGTAATTTGTATTTTTGACAATTGCTTTAAATTTAACTTTTCGAAAATATTCCCTCTCGACGCGGCTTTTTGGGGACGACAAAATGACGCCGCGCATGTAAACGGGATCGCCTCTTCTCTTTAAGAAAGTTATTATTAAAGAGAATTGCACTTTGAGTATGTAGTCAACGCTAAAATAAACCGAAGGAGAGAGTAATTTCAAGATCATAAATAATTTTCTTCCTGTTCTTTACACAAGAAGGTGAAGCTGTAGTCGGAAGTGTACACATTGTGTAAATATACAAAGAGGTTACCTGCTGCCATCCGAGACTGAAATTGTTTTCGCAAAACAGTAAAAACGTGCGCACACGTCGCAATGCATTCTGAGGGGCGAGAGAGAGAGAGAGAGAGTTTATATTCGTTGAGTATGATGGAATCATTCCATTATTTTTAGGTAAACAGTGGAGCTAGGTAAAATTGTCTGACGCTATAGAATCAGCATATATATTCTTGAGGCCTCATAACAATTGGTTGTAAAACCTGAGGGATATCTCAAAGCGCATGCATAATTAAATTGGAAGATAATAGTGCTGCTAAAAGACAGATCTTAAGGAGATCCCAGCTCGCTGGTAAAATTGAGTGAACACTTGGATATACAAACACATTGTGGAGACTACAGAGACCATCAGTCTCCACTTGATTTGATGTGTGTTCGCCACTTTAGGATAAGTGGAGTCTTGCTAAATATATGCAACGCACGCAACGCACGCCATTTCTCAAAAATCATGGTAATTGTTTTGGCCAAAAAAAAACTACTACAGCTTGAGCTTATCAACATTTTTCTTCTCGTCTCCTTTTTCTTCTGAACAACAACTATTCCCAGTCAGAGTTTAAAGGGAAAAAAACCTTAATTTGCATTGTGGGCTTTCCGTTTCTATACATTTTGATAGAATAAGTATAATGGCATAATGTGTATTTTCTCAAGCTTTAGTATGTTTAACATCCCAATGTCAAGTATTGAATCTATTTATCAAGTCGTCAGAATAGAAAGGAAGGAGTAGATGGAACACACAATGAAAAGGCCAAAGAGGATAAACCTCGAATTGCAGAAATTCCAGAGATCATTCTCAATACTCCACTTCCAGCAGCTCTCTTTTTTTCACAAAAGTCCTTTACAGGACGGTCATTTTTTATTTAGTTTTTCTTTTTGTAAAGCTGTGGTCCAGTCCTCAAAGTTCAGGGTCAAATTGAGAAAAGTTTAGAATTTTGCTTGTCTTGTCTTAACTTTTGTTTTGAGTGAGGAAATCAGCTCCTTCTTCATGAGTGGCGTGATTTCATTAAAGGAAGAAAGCAAACTACATGTATGCACGTATTATTTTCAAAAGTATAGCTGCGTTAACTATTTTAAGGCATAAATAATGGGCAGTTTGGAGCAGCCTTCTAAAATGATGCTCTCTTCTATAAAGTAGTACAGTATAAAAAAAATTCGTTGCCGCTCCCTTCCAAAAAGTCGACACAATTTCTTTCGCCTTCCTTCTCCAGCTGTAAGCTTTTTAATGCTTCTCCATTCCGATCCGCTTCCTGGATACTTTCGTAACGCTCAAATGCACAAAGGTTCCTTTCACAAATTGTGGAAGTGGACGTGGACTGTCTAACAATTTTTTTTGTCTGTGAAGGAAAGCATCGTCCAAGAAGAAAGAATACGTGTTTCCGGTTGATGTTTTTCTTCCCTCTCTCGTCCTCAACGTTGTTGAAGACAAGAGGAAGAGAAAGGACTGAGAGAGCGAAAGGAAAACTGTTTGGCTCTTCTTTTTACATTTTCCTCACTTGGTCTATTTCCCACAAAAACTTTTCACTCACTCTCCTTTCAAAAAGACGAGGAGAGTGAGTATACTCCACTCCAGACCATTTCTAACACTCATCCTTTATTTGAATGGGAGGGGAAATTTTTCCCCTTTTGCTAAAAGAAAACTGGCAAAAGGGAGAAAGAGAGAGGTTCCACTTTAAGCTTGACTCTCTCTTGTGAACCCCCAGAATTCTAATTGTTTTGCTAGCTCAACTTTACAGTTTTTAGCATTTGATAAACATCGGAATGCTTAAATAGGTAGATGCCTCCTCGCAAAAAATAGATTATATTATGCTTGCTTTTGGTACTTTCGTAAAAGAAATTAAATCCACGCACATTCTCTTCCGTTGAGTCGATATGAGCCAGACGGTATTTTTTTGCTGAAGAAAAAGTAAATTGTGGAAGAATACTTTGGTCTGGTTATCCTTGAAATATAATACACATTGAAATTTATTGGGAGTGGGTTGTGGGAGTCACGTTGTCCTAAGTAAGTTGAACAAGAAGAAAGGGGAAGGCTGAAATGTTGCAGTTTGGGCATTAAGTAGTTTTTCCTGCTGGCAGTAGGATATGTTGTGTAGTTGGAAAAGGAGGAAAATAGAGAGGACTTAGGTTTGAGTATCGCGAATGCACATCTATATGGACAGACTTGTTTAATGTCTTCATGCACAAGTCAAGGGAAAGGAGGGGAAGCGGAGTAATGTCGGATCCTGTGGTTTGTGGCACTTTTCTTTGAGAATTAAACAAACTCGTGGGGATTGCGTGGAAGTCTAGGTTGCCTTGCCCTCCGTATTGTGTATGTGTGTGTGTGTGTGTGTGTGTGTGAAGTTACCATCATTTTTGAATGCTACACAATCATTTTAGCTAGCCACGCACACACTGCTAACCTTCTAAAAGAAAGGGAATAAGTTTTGCAAGGGAAAGTGCATCTCTCTCCCATTGTCAGTACTCTCAGAGCAAATGAAATGTCTTTGTTGTGGTAAAATACCCGAGTGCTTTCGTGTAGCCAAGGAAGATATGTGACTACCGTATTTCTTGGAAATGAAACCAATTCCGAAAAAAGAATGTCTAGTGCAAAGGAGAATATTTCTGTTTCGTGGAAGAAGAAAGATTGAGGAATTTTTTAAAACTGGGAGTAACGAGAGAGGTATACATGTACATGGTCGATGGATTTTACTCACTCGAGTAATGTACCATTGCATTGAGCTGGAGCTGAGTGAGCTTCAGTCTTTACCTGATTCTTTACACTTGTCGTTGATGTGAATTGCGGTGGAGAAAAGAAGGAAGCGAGAGAGAGAGAGAGAGAGAGATGTGGTTCAGGAGAAAATGGAGAAAAGAAGAAGACAAATCTGTTAAAGTAACTCTGGAAGGAGAACTGGAGGCAATAAGACTGTATTACTGTTTAAACAAGAATTTACCATTCCTTTTTTTCTTGCGAATTTGCTCAGATCTTTTTTCTCTCTTTTTTCTCCCCGGGAGCATGTTGAAATGTGAGCACAAATAATAACCAACTTTTATAGCCTGAAGCAGGCAACAGGAAATATCGCCCGTTTGATTCACTTGAATATGCGCAATTTTCCATTTCTTTCCTTTACACGGAATGGGAGGGTCGGGATTCGATGAGAAAAATCGCATTTTCAGAACTCTATAACTGTTTTCTTTTCGAAAAAAACGACTGCAGTCAAAATGCTGTCATCCCTGTTTTATTGACGAATAAATGAGGTAGTTGAGGAGGACAATGGTGGTTGGTGGGTTTGCAGAGTGTGACGACATAAGAAATAGAAATTTACACACAAAAAAAAAATCGCTGCTAGACTGACAAATACATGGACTCAAAGGAAAGCGCACAAGGTCGTATATACACAAAGCGTTCATTTTCAAAAAAAGGTCACAACGACAACATTAAAAAGACAAAATGTCTACAATAAAAAATGCCAAAACATATATCCAGTATACCAAATGGTCATGTCACATTTTGGGTAGTTATTCAACCAGTTCAACCGATAAAACTTGAACGCTAAGCCCATCCTTACAACTCTAAGGTTGAGCCAATGTTAAAAACTGCAGTGATGTGCCGAAATGACTTGCGAAATATTAGGATACGTCAGGAGGGGATTTCAATTTAACTTGGCTATGTTTGAGTATATTAAATATTTCATTTATATTTTATGGTGAGCTACATACGAATAGATGATATTTTCACCCAATTTTGACTTAAATATAAAACTTACTAAGACAGAAATTCTTGAGTTGAAAAGTCAATGAAAACAATATTAGATTGTGGATAAACGTGGAATTTGCAGAAGTTAAAAAAAGAAAGTGTGAAGGATTATTTGGAAGTCGGTCAACCAACTCAAGTCCAATCCTACTCCTCGGGCAATGAGGAAACTCATGGCAGATTAGTGGAATGGATTCATCAGCCCACCCCAATTACAGAACGATTATTCCAGTGAAATAGAGCAACGTGGTTGGATTAAATGACCAACAAAAATGTATTCAGGCAAGGGGCTGGAGTCCTGGAGGTCGGTGGTAGGAGTTTGGGGTCCTGCACCAAGTATAGAAAGGCTGGACTTCAACTTGTTTGTCCAATTTTTCGAACTCCGGGACTCATCCTGAGTCCTGGATCTGCGTGATGTGGCATACTGCTGTTTGATAGCGGACATGGTAATCGGCTGCGCAAGCCAGTTAAATTATACTCTCGTTCCGACAGAGTCCCTGTCTCGGTTCGGACCGAAGACTCCAACTTGGTAGTCCCATCAAAATTCTTCAATATATGTTTTGTCCTCTTTTATCTATTCCAAACAGTCATTTTCATGACGCATGGAAGATACGGAATGAGAGGATGAAATTTTCCTTCGTGTGGTCCTCTTGTAATAATAGTTTCGACAAAGCCATTGTGTAAAAAGCGGATTAGTTGGTGATGATACAAAAAATTTCTGTTATTATATCTTTACACGAGTTCCTCTCCTCCTACTTCCCTCCGTTATGTATATAAGATGTCCTCCACTCGGAGTGAGAGTTGAAACGCACGCTGGATGCAGTGATGAACAACTTTTCTTGTCGCTCTCTTGCTTCAGATCGAGTGTAGCGTGCCGCATCTGCTAAATCTCAGAAGCTGTGAGGAAAATTGACAGAATGAAGAAAATAGTGTGTGTGTGTGTGGTGATCAATATTTGATTTGAAATTCTAATGAGCTTTCACCACCATACAAAAAAAGGATTGGATATTGACGTTGTGATTGGTGAAGCTGCTAACAGTGTCTACATGCACGGAGAATAAATATTAGGAGAGCACTTTAGATGTCCTCTTCTCAAACGCTCTCCTTGGCAAGGTTGTAATATTTATTAGACCAATCCAACACAAACACACACACGCTCCCAAATTCGAGACAAAAAGTTAAACTTTTCTCCTGAAATCAAGATTTTACTCAATTATCCATATCACACGTCTTACAAGATGGTTTCAAGATTCTCTTAAACATTCACATAAAATATGTATAACGATTTGAGTATGAATGCCACACAACTGCTCATCAAATCAATTCAATATTATTATTTTTTTGTAAGAAGAAATGTCCTGAAGGAATAAATAGCAGACTGAAGTCGCAATCCCTTTCTGCATTTCTCCCTTTCAGCGGAAATATGTTAATACATGTCACCAATAGCTCGCAAGATGATATTTTTTACGCCAGCAAAGCAAAAGAGCCAGTAGAGCGTTATACACATTGACGTTCATGTGCTCAGAGATCCATATGTGCACTGGAGTGAGTGAAGAATGGAGAGAGGAAAGCCCCATCTTCCCTCTCTCGTGTGTATGGCAGAGAGTATAGACTATGATGGACTCCCAGAGATTCGGGAAGAAACGGTGGGAGTCGACTTCCATGCTCTCCAACACAAATTTATTTTTCCTCCTTTCCCTTTTCGTCTACATTACATCTGAAATCTCTCATGTTCTCATGTTTACTCAGTCTGAAATTGCTCTCATAAATGCAGAGATCTTACAAGTTAAACGTTTTAAGAGTAAAATTAAGAAATCAGAGATTATACTTTTTAAATCACTCTTAAAAATGACATTCCCGACAATTCGCTCGAGAGGTATAAATATGATGTGGATGGATGTGTAGGAAGACATCAAACATGAAAAAAGTATTGATCATTGCAGGCACAAAGGAGAGATGAAATAAAGCATGTTTGGAATTCAGCTCCTCGCCATTGTAAATTATAAATGAACGGTTTGCTTTGTTCTGAAAAAAGTTTTAAATTTTCTTCGCTCTGCTTCGCTCTTTGATTCCCGTGCGAATTTGTCTGATGTGCACACAAAACTCAATTCCACACTAGTTTACTATTGCACATAAATATACATTTTCAACCTTCTCTCTCTCTCTCTCTCTCGAAAAGTTGTCAGCGTGTCTCCATAATTCCATTTGTATTGTTGAAGCCTGGCAAAACCCCACTTTCTCCCTTTCTCTCTCAAAGGATTTCACTTTCATTCCGTCTCCACTCCCTTTTACATTCACTCCACTTCGTGTGTGTTTATTTCTGCTGGAGAAAGTGGAAATCTGAATATGAAAAAAGTTTTATTTGAGGGGAGGCACGTCAACCCTCAACTGAATTACTGAATGAACATATGATGAGATAATATTTAGTACAAGTATTTTATGGAGGAAGAAGGGGGAGACATAAAACGGGTTAAGCTCACAGTTGCCCATACTTGCACCGAGACTTGACTAGTGACTTTGGAAGGGGATAAAAATATATGGGGTGGGACAATGGGTTGACAGTGTATGTATATCTCTGAGGATTTGCGGTTCTCCAAGTAGGAAATAAATTTTAATCTCACCGGTCATCTAAAAGCGATCTATGTCATCGTAATCATAGTTGGATCGAGTAATGCTAGAGAGCAGTCAACGAATTAGAGTTTACTTTTTTCCTCTTTCTCTCTTTTCTCTCCTGCTCCCATACAAACTTGTACGTGTCTGTTTCAAAGCAGTTCAAAAGTTTTACGAATTTTCATACAATCGCAAAGTGGCGTATGGAAACTTTACTGGAGACAAGTAACAACTATTCTATTACTCGCCGTTTTCCTGCTGCTGATCAGAAAAAGCACATGTGCTCTCACACAATAGGTGGCCTTCACTGATCACTGATATAACCAATTCCCTCACAGTTGGCCATTACAATCTTGAAATTGCAATGTCAACTATATTTTCCATTCTCCCACCAGAATACCGTACATGGCTCCATTGTCGAAAGCACAACAGCACAACTATGTGTTGTTCCTGCCCCTTGGAGTATATTCGAACAGAAAAAAACAACAACAAAAGTTTTAACTGTTTTGGATTATTATTGTCATGATTATTGTTGTTTATACACAAGCCATCGCGACTCTAATGGCCATTTTTGTTCTTCTCTATTCATCCATTCATTTATCAGGGAGAGAGGAGGAAATATAGGAAAGGGGAACAATATAAAAATATAATATAATAAAATAACAATAACAACGCCCGCCCGCTTTTGTTTGCCGACATCAACTAAAACCACTAGTTTTTATGGTAGCACAAGTTGAGGCGCAAAGCGGGAGGATACGGAGCTAAAAAAAAGTGGGTCTCTCTCCTTCCATCTTCTGAGCGAGAGATTTTCACGCAAAGTTGAATTTATGCAGAGAAGTAGTCGTGGAAGAAAGCTTGCTCTCTTTCTCTCAAAAAATATCATCATCATCATCATCATCGACTCCTTAACGGAGCAAGTAAATAGGAATGTGGGAGATTCCAGCTCGTATAACATTTATTGAAAAGCGTGTGTGCGTCAACTCACGCGTCATATGCTTCAAGAAAGTCAGAAAGAGAGCAGAGAACACGCAATGGAGGAGAAGTGCTCCCCCACACATATTTGTCTCCAGTTGTGAACTAAATTAGAAGATTCAAATTCGCACAAGCATTCCCCACCATTTGCAAGAACAATATAATGTTTCCACGAGAAAGGGGGAAAGTGTTTCAGTTTCGTCGTCATCATAAGCTTGTACCTTTGTATTTCATTGCTCCCATCTTTCTCTCCTCGAAGAACCTTTTCTTTTCTTTCTCTCCCACAAAGAAAGTAGAGAATTACATCTGCGAAGCTTCTCCGTATTATGTTTTGTATTGCACATGTATGGCTTGTGAAAAAGGGGATTTCTTGGTGGAAAAAAAGCTGGCACAATCCATTGCTATCTGATAATATTGTCGTACTTTATGAGGCAAATAAGGAAGGGTAAATGTCCGTGACTAGGTAGGGCTTGCATTTAGATAGGGTAATGTCGTGTTGGGAAGTGAAAGCGGAGAAAGAATGCAAGTGAAATGGGAAGAGAGAGAGAGAGCGGAGAGAGAGTGAGTGTGTGTATGTGGAGTTGAGCCAACTTTCTGCCTCATCATTGCTTGCTTTGGCATCTTCCCATGTATAGGATTTTTGTACATTTCCTCTTTTATTTACGTACATTTATTTAGTGGGAGAATATGGATGGAAGAGTCTAGGAGTCGACAAATATAAACACGCTACACGTCGGCCTCACTAACGTTTTACGTTTATATACACGACTCACCAACTTTCAGCCATACAAACGTTTGCGATATCACGAAGGCCTTGCTGATCATTATGCCAGTGGATTCTAAACATTTCGTTGTCGATAACGACCAGATTGAGTTCCTATATGAACGAAACGTTTGTGGAGAATTTTGCACATTGTGTTATTGTGCATATTGCATAGGGAATGTTAAATACATTCGGACAATGTCTCTAAATACATGTTTTGTAGTTGCTGCTTCCAAATATGATATCGGTTGATCTACCTCTTTTTACCTTATTATAGCGCCACTTGTATTGTTCACAAGAAAATAGTAAATGAGTCTAATTACGTATTTTAGTTGTGGAAACCAGCGATCAATCTACGTATTTAGTTTTGAAATTTAAGGCATAGCTCTGTAGTTTAGTCAGTCCACATTGAGTTGAAAATGGGACGGGTGGCGTGCAATGGGTCACTAGTACGTATATAATGGCGTAATCAGTGGTATGTATGGAGAGAGGAGAGAAAGGGGAGTAAGTAAATGGATAAGTAAACTCTACTCTCTGAGATGGTATTGAGCAACACGCACGGTTGGATGAAATGTCCACGAAGGAAACTCAACTGGCACAATGTTATTGTGTGTGTGAGCGAGAGAGAGAGAGAGAGAGAGAAAGATGCACGTCCACCGATGTGAAACACACTTTCTCCCTCCTCAAAAAAAAAGCCGATATAGCCCATTGGAAAAAGGGACGGGGAGAGATAATATGCTCGTCGGTGTAAATAATACATACATAAAAATCCATTTGATAGTGGGCACACACGTGCGACTACAATGGGAACGTTGTTTTGAAGGGTATTTTGCCGCAATAGGGCAAGTTGATTTTCCAAGATTGTCGAGAGTCAGGGAAGGTCTATGATTATCATCACCACACTATCCAGGGGGGAAAAGTAGTGCGAACCGTGCCAACATTAAGCTGTGACTGCCACACTGCTCCCTTCACTTGCCATTACAAAAGCTGATATTAGATGGGCACATATATACACATGGTCAATGGTGCTACATATGAGAATGTGGTGAGACTTTGGAAGAGCAAAAAAGAAAAAGAAAAACTTTTTTCCCCAAAAAATCGCCATCTCTCCCGAACCGAACAACTTTCAGTAACAGGGGCATTAAGGTTAATGAATTGCCTTGTTTAATGTGCTCTCCAGCCTCAGATTATGGACTTGTGCGTGTCTGCTTTTCAATGTCCTTTAACAAATTAATCCTGATAGGAAATCCACAAATAACCAAGTGTACTACTATTCCACTCTCCCTTTTTACTCCAAATACCGAAAACTTTTTTCCCATATGCCAACTAATACGACGCTTGCCTTTTAAAGAATATAAATTTTATGGACTGATTCAGGTGCATGCGGCATGCCACCGCATGCATAAGACTAAGGTTTTGTACCTTGTCGACTTTACTCAAATCAGGATGTTGAATTTCTCATGTGAGTCTCATGTGATGTGCGAGTTTATCTTCGGAGAAGGTGAAAAATGTGTGCATGCTTCCGCCTATAAGCAACCACCATTTCGCTCTGCGATATACAAAAAGTCATGCTTCATTCCCACCACAACCTCTCACTCCCCCCTTAAATGGGCATCAG
>JAQFZW010002181.1:0-19249 GCA_034687055.1 Heteromurus nitidus
ATGCATCAGCACTTTATGCTTAGCACGAATTCCGACTTCGAAAGACGAAAAAATGAGGTAAAGCTTTCCGCTCCAGATATCTTGTAATTGTGTCGAAATTACTTGAGTCATTTTCAAATCATGTGCATTGCATTTACATAGAATATGTATTGTTTTGATAAGTATATAAACCAATAGGAAAAATACATTGGCTATTTCAGCGAATATCGTAACATGAAAAAACTTTAAATTTTTTTAGCACATTTTTAGTTTGTAAAAATAGAGGAAAGGGTTTTATCCAAACTTAGTCAAAAATTAATTATTAATTGCAAAATAATAGAATAATTCCTACCAGAGAAGATTTCATAAAAAATACAACGTTTTTTGTTGTGAATTGTCCAGTCAGGTTGTGACTTTTGACAGTATCGCTAAATACAACGGAGGAGGACATGTGCCATCTATCTATGCATATTGAAGTTGAAGCTAAATTATTCTTCTTTCACTTTTAATACCTAAAATAATCTTCGAAAACGGAAAACAAGCTGTCCTCAACAATCATAAACTCCTCGTCCAACCTGTGGCTCTCCATTTTATACGTGAAATCATGTCCTCGCCATTTATTAGCGTCAAACGGGTCAAACACTGCATCGTCGGATGATACTTCAAGAGCAGCTTTCTTTTCCAAAATGATATGTTCCATTTCAATAAATGTGTCTGACTCGAAGTTTAACACCTTCGAGAGGAACCTATTCACACGTTGTACTTCGTCAGTCTTCAGTTCCCCGATGACTTTTTTGGCGTCATAGTCATACCAGAAATACGGTGAATCAATGTGATACAAGTAGACCCATTGAAGCGAGCGAATCTTCAAGATGTTGTAGAGAAAACGCAACAAATCAAAGCCTTCCAACCTGGTTACTTGCAGTCGCTTCAACAGTGGGTACACCAATGGGAAACTGCTAGTGTCCTTCGGAAACTTGAAATGCTTCCAGCTCACATTTATATAGAGTTCAGTCAAGCAAGTATGCCAACCAGGATGCTTCAGTGCGAGCAAATCAAAAGTTAGGTTCCTTAGGCGTATCCTCCTCAACTGTGGAGTTTTCTGGAGCAGATCCTTGCCCAAATGGAAAGGCCCACTGGCGCTCGTATTGCTAAAAGAGAACTCTAACAGAGATGGCGAATCTTTTACAAACGCTTGCGTAGTTTGCCATTCCTCGTCGTCAATCTTCTCCTCATCTTGAATCACAACTGTTTCAAGTATGTCCCGTCGAAGATGTTTCAGCGAGTTCAGATTACAGTTCTTTATAGCGAGCTTCTTGAGAGGAAAGTCATGCAAAATATTGGTGATCATTGGAGCGTCCGTCATCCAATTCAAGAGCAAGAACCCTTCCTTGTGACAAATTTTGAACATGACGAATTCATTAAATTGAACCGAAATGTTAACTTTTTGCTTAAGTAAAATCTTCAAGTTGTTCTCCGTGATGTGGGAAAAATTGCTGCCACCGGCTTTGTCAAAAAATAGTAACCGGTCCATCTTCTGACTCTTTTCTTTCATGTAACTATTTAGTTTTGATCCCAAAATCTTTGGATATATTTTCAACCACAAACGGAAATCCGAGAGATTTGGGAGATGAACGCGAGTGGTCGGGAGGTTAGTCAGGACGAGTGTTTCATCGATTTTAGCAATGGTCTCCTTTTTCATTCTTCCTCGCAAGCCATTAACAAATTCTACCAAGGTTTTAGTTTGTCCCCAACGCTTAATCCACATTGCCTGTGCCGCTCGTTTGTATTCATACGTGACATCATCATCATCCAAGACTCTATCGTCGTTCAAAATTGTCGGTTCTTCGAAAACTGAAAATTGTCAAACTTGCACGGTTAATTATTATTTTAGAATGATAATATGAAATCTGTGAAATGTATTAACACATACTCACCAGAAGCAGTTAAATTAACGCACTCGACTAAGGTTTGGACAGAGAGCGAATTCGTAGGGGTGTCTATTCCAGCTGAGGTTTCATTTTCACTGCGAGCTTTCTTCGCTGGAGGTTCGTTCGATACTGATTGAATAGCTTCGTCGGTGAGGGAAACTGAAAGTTCCCCCAAAAAATTAACTTTCATTTCAATGAAGAGTTCTACACTTCTACAGGGGTACTACACAGCTATACTTTGAAATGTAAATGTGACACTCGCTCACCAGAAGCAGATGATACAATAAACGGAACGGGAACTTCATCTTCCATCTCCTCGCCATTTGAATCAATGTCCTCATTTTCGATTTTAAAAGTAGGCTCCTCCTCAACATCCACTTCTCCAGCTTCCAGTGTCACCGATATCTTTCGTCTTGGCCGGCAGACAAACTGTCGCAAACATTTTTGGCTCGCTGGGCACATCGCACCGCAGAAGTACTCGGCAAATGCTTGAATTTCTCCACCAGTGAAGAACCCACCATGTTCTTGGGCTAAAACTCGCTGAAAAAAATCGTCCTTCTTCATGAGTGGGAATCTAATTGCAAACAACGCCTTTCCCATTCCTCCTCGAAGCAGGTTACCGATGCTCTCTGAAGCATTAATGGATGTCAGTGGTTCATCTCCGCCCAACTTCAGCGCCCACCTTTGAAACGGAAACCAACAATCAAATAAAAGGATTGCTCGAGTGAAAATAGAGAGCAAAAATTAGTATCACATTTTCAACTGTCAAACTAAATTACCTCTTGACTTTGTCAAATACTTGAATCTCGTCAAGATACCAGTCATCCAAATTTAGCAAAGCGCACATGGCATCCTCCGACAGTTGTAGAATTCGAGGAGGTGACAACACTTCAACGATGTGGCTACACAAATGACAAAACAAAAGTTAGAAAAAATACCACTTAATCGGAATTATTAAGTTATTTTGACTTGAACTGATAAAGTTCATGAAATCTAAACAAAGGAAAAAACAGGAATCAGAACTACCTGGAAATGTAGGACCGTGTCAACTCTTCCAAGTACTGGCTACTCTTTTCTTGGGCGCACTGAAACATCTCCACGACATTGTCACTGGTAATTTGATGCCGAAGGGATGCTTCGGATTTGATCGCCAACTCTTCAAGGCCAAACTCCTTGGCAGCTTCCAGAATTGCAAATATTTCCTTTGGTCCAGATCCAGAAAAGTCGATCATATCCGAATAAATGTACTGTTGAAAAATGTGAATAACTTCCAAATGATATGAATTTAATTAATTGGATTAATCAGCCATAATTGCACATTAACTTATTACCTGGACAATTTTCTTGAAACCGACCGGATCTAATTGAGGAAATGTCAGTGGCGTTCCATTTGAAGTATTTGGATCCTTTGTGAACAAATTTTCGAAATACTTACAACGTGCAGCCAACACGTCGCGATGTGCCGTAATCATGCTAACATATTCAGCTGAGCCCACTTCAAACGTGACATCATGTGGTAACCATCCGTATTTGCCAGTGTTTAGCCAATCAAGGTCATCCCTCCCTAATCTTTCGCCCAAAATCGTGCACCTTTCCCTGCCGTTGCCACTGACAGCGGAATCGTCATTGTTGTTGGAATTGGAACTCATCTTGGATTTTATGATGATATTTTGAATTAACACTTATTAACTAACCCACTCACTAAACGTTGTGTGTAGGTGACCTGTGAGCGGTATGATACAGTTTACAATAAATGTTTTATGTGCCGTTTATAAATATGAAATAATTCTATTTTCACTAGCTAAATACTGCTGCTGAATCTGCTGATGGTGAACAACCTGGAATATTATTAGCCTGAGAACTATACCTTCGATGTGTCTTTCGCATTCGCACGTAAAACGTAAACAAAAGAGCTCACACATGTCCACCACTATAACAATGTTTGATGAGATTGAAAAAACAGTGGATTAATATTAATTTGCATACATCGACAAACGTTTTTTGTCCACGAGAAATGCATGCGCTGAACGACACGGGGAACATGAGAAAAATTCATTGTGTATATTGAACTTTGTTGCACGGTTTTGGCATCAGGTTGGTTCTTCATTGAACTTCATTTGAAGGTGGAATGCCACATTCCGAATGTGGGTTTGAGGGAATCAATTAGAACAATGAAAGGATACTGTTAAATTTGCCAAAATCAAATCAATTTTAAAATCCCCGAGGAAAAATCAATGCCTGAGCGCCTGAGCTCGGGAAGAAGATTACGGTAAACATGAAAGCAGCATTGGGTTAACAAATAGACAACAGATATTTGGTAAAAGGACCAGAATTACTTGTGTTTATCCATTCTTTAAATTCATTTTCAAACTTTGACAAAGTTTGTTTGCCATTTTCAGACAAACATGCAACAACATACTCTAAATAAAGTTAAGCGGGCGACTGCGACTGGTGTCTATGATCACAATTTACAACCTTTACCAACATGCCATAGTCTCTATCAAAACTAATTGGGGAATATGTGCATAGCGTTTACATAAAATGTTAATTTCTTGATTTAATAAGCATAAAATTTATGTGAAAAAGAATCAAACACATTCCATCGGTAAATATCAAATAAAGCATCGTGCGATCTCATGGAAAAACTTATTCTAACTAAATACTAAATAGCTGTATACTAAAATAATTCATACCAGAACCAGAGAACATGAAAAAGTTGTCACAAAAATGGTATGTGATGTATCATTTGTTTAGCCTCGCCTGGTTATATGGTGTAAACAGCCCTTAGCGGCTCAAATTCTGGTTTTTGTCTAATCAGTCATGAATTTGTGATTTTCAAAATAACATCTGTTGTAGGCGCTGAAATTTTCAGTTAATTAAACCTTTTACGCCTCTGCAGACATACTTCGGGTAGAACACGGCCCACGAAAAATTCTCGAACATCAGCCTATTTATTATCTTGACACTGTTTTCATCCATGAGAATTTGTCCTTTCCACTTGGAATCGTCAAAAGGATCAAACACTCCGTCGACGGATTGTACGTCATGGTCAGGGTTCTTTTCTAAACTGAAACTTAGGGGACATGTCTCTGTCTCGGGATTAAAGTTGAAAATCTTGGATAGGAATGTAAGGACATCCTTTTCTTCGATAGACTTTAGATTGACTTTATTGAGGTTTACCTCGTCCAAACAGGATATGAATATCGACTCAAGTGACCGAACCTTCAAAATGTTATATAGCAACGGTAACAAATCAGAAACCTCCAAGCTACGGAATTGTACTCGCCTCAAGAAGGGATACATTAAAGGGTAATTGCTCAAATTTTCCTCATACAACCATCTCAAATCCAAATAAAGCTCGGTCAATGGAGCCTGCCAACCGGGACACTTCAGTGCTGGTAATTCCAATGACTGATTGCCTAGGCTGACCTTCCTTAAGCGTGGATTGTAGTGGAGCAGATCCTCTCCCAATTCGAAAGCTTCACATGAGGTAAAATTGATAAAAGAAAATTCTACCAGGGTTAAGCAATCTTGTACAAGTGATTTCGTAATTTGCCATTCCTCGTCTTTCATCGCTTCCTCAACTTCAATCACAAGTGTTTCAAGTATGTCCCGTCGAAGATGTCTCAACGCGCTCAGATTGCATTCTGTTTGTATAGCAAGCATCTTGAGAGGAAATTCACGTAAAATATTGCAGATGGTTTGAGCATCATTCAACATATTCAAGAACAAGGACCCTTCCTTGTGACAGACTTTGAAGATTAAGCAATTGCCAAACTGAACCGAAATGTTAACCTTTTGATTAAGCAAAATCGTCAGGTTGTTCTCCGTGACGTGGGTAAAACACCTGCGAGCACTTTTATCAAAAAATAGCAACTGGTCCAACTTCGTAGTGCTTTCTTTTACATAACTCCAAAATTCTGATCTACCCGAGAACTTTCGTTCAGATTTCAACGTCAACCGGAATTCTGTGAGGTTTGGGAGATGAACTCGAGTCGATGGAAGGGTGGTCAGGATGAGTGATTTGTCGATGATGGTGATGTTCTGCTTTTGCTTTCGTCTTCCTAGCTTATTAACGTATTCCACCAAGGTTTGAGTAGAACGTGAATTCGACGATGCCTTTGCTCCAGTTGATTTTTCATCGATGATGTTGATGCTCTCGTTCGGCATTTTCCCTCGTTTTCCTAGGTCATTAACGTATTCGACTAAGGTTTGAACAGAAGCTGAATTCGAACATGCCTCTACTGCCGCTGATTTTTCATTTTCTATTCGAACTTTCTTCGCCGGAGGCCCATTCGCCACAGTCTGAACAGCTTTTTCGTTGATGGAAACTGAAAGTTTATCAAGCATTAACATAATTAATTAACGTTTTCAAAAGATTGTTTGAACAATAAATACTCAGGCACTCACCTGAATTAGATGAGACAATAACGAGGGTGGAACCTTCTCTCTCATCCTCATCCTTATTCTCAACTTTAAAAGAAGGCCCTTCCACCACGTCGATTTCCTCGTTTTCCTGTGTCACTACGGATGTCTTCAGTCTTGGTCGGCAGACAAACTGGCACAAACACTTTTGGCTCGAAGGGCTCATTCCACCGCAGAAATACTCGGCAAATGCTTGAATTTCGTCGCCAGTGAAGAGCCCACCATGGTCCTGAGCTAAAACTCTTTTGAAAAACTCATCTTTCTTCATGAGTGGGAATCTAATTGCAAAAAATGCTCGCCCCATTCCTTCTCTCATCAGTTTACCGATGACCCCAGACGTTGAAATGGATAACGATTCTTCTACACCCAACTTCATCGCCCATCTTTGAAACCGAAACAAAAAACGGAGAAAAGTTACAGCAATTCGAATAGAGAGCGACAATTACTATCACAATTTCAACTGTCAAACTAAATTACCTCTTGACTTTATCAAACACTTGAATCTCGTCAAGGTACCAGTCATCTAAATTCAGCAAAGTACATAATGCAGCTTCCGACAGTTGCAAAATTCGATCAGGTAACAACACTTCCATTATATGGCTAGAACAAAGAATACAACAATTACATATATCATGCTTATGAACTTGAGCAGTAAAGAAGAAATGAAATTGGAGCAAAACACAAGACATTAAATAGTTTACCTGGAAATGTAGGAGCGTGTCAGGTCTTCCAAATTCTGGTCACACTTTTCTTGAGCGAATTGAAGCAGTTCGACAACATTGTCACTAGTAATTTGAAGCCGAAGGGATGCATCTGACATAGTCACTAACTCATCAAGACCAAAAGTCCTGGCACCTTCCAGAATCGCAGATACTTCTTTTGGTCCAGATCCAGAAAAGTCGATCGCACCCGAATAAATGTACTGTGTTGCAAAGATGAAAGAAGAAAGATTATGAGCAAAATTTTCAATTGTCAATTAGAAATTCACATTCAATTAAGAATTAAAATAATAATTTTTATATCCTTTCTTCATTCTTTATTAACTTACGTGCAAAGTTTTCTTGAACCCGACAGGATCTAAACGAGGAAATGGCAATGGCGACTCCTTTGAGTTATTTTGATTTGCTGTGAACAAATCTTCGAAATACTGACAACTTGTTGCCAGGGCGAGGCGATGTGCCGTGATCCTAACCTTTTCGGGTGACCCCACTTCAAACGTCACATCATGTGACCATGCATACTTTTCGGTGTTGGTCCACATCTGCAGACACCTCTCTGATCTTTCGGCCAAAATCTTGCACCTTTCCCTGCAGTTGCCACTGACAGCGGAATTGTCATTGTTGGAACTCATATCACAACAACGTTGGATGTTGTGATGAAGTTGGAAGTTTGACGTTAGAAGTTTGAAGTTCTTTTAAATATTATTATCTTTGATGAAGATGAATAAATGATGTTAGAATTAGACGTATTACACTAGTTAATTGTCGAAAGTTTATATTTTATATTTTAAAGTCGAAAGTGAAGTACAAACGTCAACAATAGAATTCCACAATAAAGTTTGACAAGACTGAACGACGACAAATATGTTTTACACACAAACACATGTTTTGTCCAGAGGCGCAAAAGAGCAATCGCATCACGGCACGCGGGGAACTTGAGAAACACGCTTCGGGCCACATAGTCTTAGCTTCCACATACAACACAACATATATCCGACGGCTATAATTGCTGTTTTAAATTCTAAATAGAAAATTAGTATTATTTGTTTTTAATTTGCTATTTTGAAGTGTCTAAATAATAACCGAACTTTTGTCTGTTTTAATTTTCAAGTACTCCTCCAGGGCAACATTCAAGGTACACTGGGATTGAGAGGGTCGCGAAATTGAAGTGAGATAATGAAGTAGGTTATGATGGCCATGACAGTCTGAGAAATCAATAAGATAAAACTGAAATAAAGTAGGCACAATTTACCACCCAATTAAATAAATTAATATTGAAAAATACCTTGCCAACAAAATCGAAATTCAGTATAAACAATCTGCAGGCATCAATTGCTACGGGGTAGTCGTCAAGTTCATGAAGCATAATTTGATAGAGTGTATTGTTTCCATTTATGTAGCCTGAAGAGTTGTATGCAACGCGTCTAATCCATGTCTTGAAGTGGTCCATCTAAAAATTCATAATATTCCATTCAAAACTTATTTTCAAAACCTTTCCGAAGTTGTTTCACTTCATGCAATAGGTTTCTTACATAAACGCAAATACTGGCTGCCGCAGTCAACCAAGTAGCGACACCGCAAATTTGCGAAATCATCACCCACACCTTATGAACTTCGTTGGACAGAAGAATGTCTTGCAAAGCCACAGAGAAATAAGCAACAACGCATGTGAAGTAGCCAAGTAATACTCTGCCGATGGCGGAATTAATCTCAGAACTGGACAATTTCAGTTGTTCATATTCCCGTAAAACGTGGCCATTTAGATTGTTCCACTCGCCCAGCCTTGATATGAATTGTTTCGCCGATGCTCGTAGCGCAAGGATGGATATCAGCATGAGTAAATCGATGAAATAGAGCAGAACCCATCGAAAGAAGGGCAACGTAAATCCCAGAATCCCACATGACAAACGCTGGATGCTTGCCGGCGTAGTTTGTCCAAACCTCCAATTATTATGCAAAACTTGGAGAATTAATTGTCCGTTGGTAATTGACGCCTCCCATATGTCTGTTAGCCCGTAGTTCCCTTTTGGTACAGGGAGAAATGCCACAGTATTTTGAACAGCGAAAACGAGATAAATCCCGACCAAACTCAAAACCAGAATCTTCATCTGAATTCATAATTATTATTTAAGATTGGTGCACGTCTGATAATTGCTCTGAAATTGTTATAATGATTGATCACCTTAAAATTATATTTTTGGTCCAAGCAAATATTCGATAAATTAGCTCGGTTAATTATGGCGAGGATTCGTGTTTGTCGACGGAGTGCAAAGTCCGTCAAGCTCAAGATGCAGGTAAAATTTCCAATCCTGACGAGCATCGTGAAGTAGTCCATATTCCCATGGAAACCATGCTGGTAGTAAAATAAGAGCATGAGACCAATGCTCAGTAGACAATTGCTGATGTAAAAAAGTAAACATAAGGTCTGAAATGGAAACAATTTTATTTATGCAATTAATTTGGACAATTCTGGTTTTGAAAAACGAATGGTTTTTCTTTGAAATTGAATTGAAATTCACCAGTCGTAATTTTGATTTTGAGACATGATACGTTTCCGTGTCGACGTTGAAGTAAAAAGTGAAAGGGAGTAAGCACGCGTGGCCGGCCAATTGAAGGTAGAAGTGGAGAAAATGAGTTTGACGTTGCCCCTCCTCCGGAAACCTTTTTAATTTGGAAGAGGTTGGAGTAACGTTGAAGTCAAGGACACAAAACTTGACTCGTTGTTTCATGGCGAACAACTTTTATCAGAGTGCATATTAAACGGCTACTTGAAAGTGTTTTTCATGTAACACGATTCAAGATCAAGTGTGTCAATTAAATAAATGAAATGTCAATTTAGATGGTGTGGCCTAGTTATACATTTTCATTGGCAAACTTACCAATCGTATAAGTGTCATAGTAACTTAATATCAAAATGAAGCACTATTATGCTCTCTAATCTATTAAATCTTATTTTCGAAAATGTATGCTACACTTTATGAATGGGAATTCAATTACATAGTCGCATGTATTTATAGTTGCCCGAAATCAAGTTGAAGGTTTTGCCGAAGGAAGAAATTGGAGATACAAATAAAGCGAATATGTAGTCAATAACTTGATTGCCTCGATTTAGTCCAACACTAACGATGTTTTAGGTAGATGAATTATTAATGAAATTGTTAAGGTTCTCGATGGAGACAACTCTGCTTTCCTCTTTTGAAAACAAAGTGCATAAACTGCAGAGAATCAATGTGTTGTTTGCCTTCCATAAATTCCCCGGTTCGTTACGAATTCTGAAGTATAAGTCACAATGAATTTTAAGTTGTTCGAAGGTTTGCAAACGGATTTAAATTAATAATATTGCTTGTAAACAACAAATAAGAAATAAGTAAATAAGTCAACTCCTCAAGGAATTTCCTTGAGGAGTTGACCCCTCTGAACTGCGTGAATTTTGCATTTGACATGACCGTGCAAATTCTTTTAGTTGGGGCAGCTAAGTAAGCCAATCTATTAAGTACTTATATTATTTCAGCTTGTAGTATTTACGGTGTACAGAGAGTATGCATATTCCGATATGCATAAAAGATTATACGCCTAAAGTCACTAAACTAAAAGATAATATACATAAAAGTGCGCATACGAACATAGTTTAAAATAATAACTTAAAATTATATACGACTTTTTTTGGCAAGCTAATTGCAAGTTTTATTATTAGTCCAAGGGCGAAATCTTGAATATAAATATATTAATTTCTTAAACTATAATGTACAATTATCATTAGGTACCTTACCAATTACACAATTAGACACTTGATGGAAAGTTCCGCCCAATATATGTTTTAATATAATGTATTCCATTATTATGATATATCGATTCAAAATATTGTTGATAAATTTAAACTTTGTGATAAAATTTTAACATTTTACATTCGTGGTTTCCCCAATCATTATCATTAAAAATTATTAATACACTTTGACCAGCTTCGAAACACTTTTCCGCATGTGATGAATTTGTAGTCATGTCAAAATCCGTTAATACTTATAAGCTTATACGCTTATACTTATAAGCTTTCAGCTTATAAGATCAGTAAATTGAAGGGAAACGATGAAGTAGGTTATAATTGCCATGATGGTCTGATAGGAGACAATCAATAATTTATACTCATGATTTTAAACTTATTAATGACAATTATCTCATAATATAATTAATTGTGTTTATCGACTCACCTTGCCAACAAAGTCGAAATTGACCTTGAACAAGCCATTAGCATCAATGGCAACAGGGTAGCCGTCCAACTCATGGAGAATAATTTGGTACAAATTATTCCCATTTCTGGTGCTGGGATCGTTGTACGCCATTCCTCTAATCCAAGTCCTGAAATGGTCCAACTGGAGAAACAAGAAACAATGTTACTTTAAAATTACATTTAAATAAACAAAAATTATGTTTTTAAACATAATTTTTATAATAATTGTTATAATTTGACTAACGTAAACGCAAATACTCGCCGCAAGCAACAGCGAACATGACAAGCTGCAAGTGAGCACTAACATCACGTTCGAATTGACCGGGTTACTAGCTTTGATTGTATACTGTAATGAGGTCGAGAAGAACAGGACAATCGTGATGAAATAGAATAGAAATAGCGTTCCAAAAGTAGAATTTAGCTCCAAACTCAACAACTTCAGGTTTTCATATCCATGCAAAATTTGATCATTCAGGTAATTCCATTTGCTCAGCCTCGAGGTAAATTGCTTCAAGGATGCTCGTAATGTAAGGATTAGTACAAGAATTAGCAAGTCGGTGAAGTGCAGCAACATCCAGCGACAAAATGATGTGGTAAAGCCCAATACACCCAATAGCAAGCGAATAATATTTGGCGGGTTGTTTAAAACTTGCCAATTTTCATTTGATGTGTGTAACATTTCCTGCCCTTTCGCAACTAGAGCATCCCACAAATATTCAGCCGTCTCCATTTGGCTATCTCTAAGCCCCTTAAGCTTCAGCGTATTTAAAACAGAGATTGTCGGGATCATCACGAACAAAGCAGAAACTGATATTTTCATCTGAAATAATTATAAAATTTAGTTCATAGTTTCAACGCAAATTACTAAGAAAATTAATTTGTTACCTTGTAATTATAGGGTTTATCCAGTGGCGGCATAAATAAATTGAGTCGATTAACCAGCGCAACGATTTTCTGTTTTCGGCGGAAAAGACAATTCGTCAAACTGAGAACGTAGATGAGATTTGTGACCCTGAATAGAAAACTGAAGTAGTCTAAATTTCTTTGGAAACCGTGTCGAGAGCAAAATGTGAGGATGTGACGGAAACCAAGGATGCAGTTTATGCCGTAAAAGAATGCACTGCAAACCTTAAATGGAGAATTAATTTAATGTTATTTAAGAAATGAATTACGATATGAAATTCCTGATTGACAAATTAAAAACTCTTAGCGTACCAGTCTTAATCGGGATTCTGAAATGTAGTACGTTTCCGTCCCAATATCGAATTTCAAAGTAAAAGGTAGTAAACAAGCGGAGCCAGCCAGTTGAATAAAGAATTGGAGAAAGTGGATGGGCCTAGACTCACGGTATCCTTTTCGGATTTTAATTTCTCCAGATACATGGCTCATATTTATGCAAGTGGCGAGTCGCAATTTTCCCTGGTGTGCCATTCTCGCCAATTAAATGCTGACTGTTCATCAAATGACGTAATAATAAGTTTCGGGCAAGCAACAACAAAAATTTTGAACGTAGATAAATGACGTTGGTAATTAATTGAACAGTGTTAATATAAATGTAGAGGTGAAATTTAATTGGTTTTACTTTTGAGTCCTTTATCGAAATAAGAAATTGTAGCATTTTCTTTATTATCACACTCCAATTGCGAAAAATCAACCCGCCCACAAACTTCATAAAATGTCACTTATGATTGATTAAATTACCAAAAAAATTTATAGAAGTAAATTAAATTTAGGACATGACAGCTCATTTGCATTGCAGTTAATTTTCGATGGGAGGATACTATACTCGACAACTAAGGACAGGACGTCCCATGCCGAAGCTGGAAACTATGCAACACTACGAGTAAAATTGAACAGAGACAAGATTGATTACTTCCAACAAGAAATGGCTTTAACATCTTCTGCAGTAAAGCTTCAAAAGAAGAGTTACCGAGAATCCAGACCCGTCCACTTTCTTCACTTCTTTATTCAACTGGCTGGGCATGCCTGCTTCCTACCTTTCACGTTGCAATTCAATGTCGAATCGAAGACGTATCAAATTTCTAAATCCCGTTGGAGACAGGTTGCATTTTTTTCAACGATATTCATTTCCACAACTAAATTCATGATTGATTAAGAATAAATCTTCTAATTTTTTTTAGATCTGTTGTAGCTTCTTTTACGCGACCAACGCCCTCCTCAATCTTCGTCACATTCTCATCTTCCGCTATGAATATGATTTCCAAGGAAACATGACTTACTTCCGAATTCTTTTCAGGGTTGCCCATCTCGTGTGCATTTTGGGAGTGACGAATTGCATCTTCCGAAGACAACAAAGGATCGTCGCCATAATCAATCAAGTGAACCTTACGAGACCCCTCTTGGACAAAACATATAATTTCAAGGTTCAAAAATTTTTACAACAAAAATTGGCAATTAATGAAAATTATTTTTTCAGCCATTCATTTATTCTGAAATTCAGATGAAAATTGCAATTTCAAGCCTGGTCACATTGATTTTGCTGATCTCTCTTGGCAATACGTTGCAATGGCTCCCTGAGCTAAGAGCTAACCAAACCGGGACAAGGAAAAATATATGGGCTTTATTAGTAGACAGAGGACATCAAATCCTTCTTATTTCAAATGGAAATTCGTCAAGTTATCTCCGCTTGGCCTTGGGGACTCTCGGCTTCACAACATCATTGTTTCGCTGGATGCTACTACACTTCATTGATTTACTAATTTTTGTAGTAGTCCTAACATTACGAGCGTCCACGATCCAATTTACATCGACGTCGACGCTGGACAAATGGACTCATCCTCTAAATGAGCAAATCTTGCAAGAATATGAACACCTCAAGTTACTCAGTTCGGAGATCAATTCCACTTTTGGAATGACATTTCTCACCTATTTCGTAACTGCGGTTCTCTTCTTCTCGACCTCGCTACAGGGAACGCTGAAGACGGACAATCCAGTGGATTTGAGTATTACGATTTTGCTACTCTGCACCGTATCCATGTGGCTGGGGTCTGCAGCAAGTATTTGCGTTTATGTAAGAGATGAGTTAACTAAAAATAATCATCTTTTAAATGTTATTTTATAAATCCAAAGGGAAATTATAAATTTTTTCTGTAAAATTTTTAGATGGACCAGTTCAAGACATGGGTTAGAGTTGTGGCTTATAAAGATTCGAGCACAAGAACCGGAAATAATTTATATCAAATTCTCCTTCAAGAGCTGAACGAGTATCCTGTTGCCATTGAGGCTAATTGCTTGTTCAAAGTCAATTTCGAGTTTGTTGGAAAGGTGATTCTAATTTGTTGAGAAAGCTATGTAAATAATTGGCATAAAATTTTATTAATGAAATTTCGCTTCGTTTCAGACCGTTATGGCGATTATAACATACTTCATCATTTCCCTTCAATTTCGTGAGGCTTGATTTAACACGAGCTTGAATCAGACAGGAAACAACCCGAAACCCAATTTCAAGTAACGAAATCAATAAACTTGATATTGGAATTTCCAATTTGGAAATTGAATTAAAATGTCACAGGTCACAGTCACCTAGTCATGCCGAGCTTCTACGTGGTTTAGACTTGAGAATTTAACTTAAGGTCAAATGTTTACAAGAAAGTTTCAGAATCTGTTTCTCAAAAATATTTCCAATTTCAGGAATATGCGGACCCCAATTTATAGGCAACCTGCAGTTATTCAAAAAAAATTGTTGCCCGTACCCGAACCTTGAGAAAAATTGCCAGTTTCGTTGTTTTGTCTCGCTGTGCTATTATTGACAAAGTTACCGTTAAAATAAATTTTACCTCTTAATGCCCCAAAATGAGTCATTTAAATAATTCAAGAGGTTGGAAGTATGTTAAAAATCAACTTAAAAGTATGACGGGCTACGTTATGTTAAAAAAATAAAATAAATTTTACCTCTTAATGCCCCAAAATGAGTCATTTAAAGTTACCGTTATTATTGAATTAACGGTGTATTATTTCTACGAAGAGGGCTTGCCTTAATATTGAAAAAATCCTTGTCCTTAATCTGCAAATTCGTGAGTGAAGCCAAGTAGTGTAATATTCCCTTTTCGATTTTAGAAAGGTAGACATTTTGATTTCTCCAAACAAGAAATTACTTTTAAAATAAAAATTTAATGCTGAATTTTAATTTACATTCATTTGGCATTGACGCTATATGATTGCTGATATTGTCACTCGGAAGTATTCCTTGAGGTAAATTGATGTTGATCATAGAGTCATACATCCGTGTTTAAAGTAGCAGGAAATTTTTCCAAAGTTTTCCAAGGATGTCAAGGACAGATAAAATCAGGGTGATTTCCAAACGCTGATAATAATAAAGGAACTTGCTCACTGCTATAATCTTTTTAAAATGTACAAATCCATAAAACTCCCTAAAACGACCTCCTTTTCACTAAATTCTCAACTACATTTCAAACTTTCAAAGTTTTAATCAGTTTCAACTTCAACATCGCCGAGTTGAGTAGACACACTTCACCAATCCACAAACATTTCTAAATCAAGTCAGGAAAAATGATTAGCAACTTCGTTTACTCGCTTTTGGAAATATTCTGCCTGTTTGGCTCCACAACAGGCTACTTTCCCCTTCGATTTCACAAGTCTACACTCCGATTCACCTGCTCTCCAACTGGCCTTCTGCTCTTCCACCTGAATGCAATCTACCTCTTGATTGGCACATGTTTTGTGTACGGGCAAGTGGTCAGATTCAAGTTGGTCGGAGATTTGAACAACTTCAACCTTTGCTACGTATTTGCAATCACTATCACCGGGGCCGTTGTGATGGCAGCAACTTGCTTCTTCATTCCGGATGACTTGGCGTACCTTGCCACGGGCTTTCTGAAATATTTGGGATTTGTTGAGGGTAAATATAGAAAATCAAGTTAATAAAAAAGTAAAATAAATTTCAATAAACGTCGCCGTGATAACCCTGATTTTTTGTATATTTTTTTCAGGGATTTTGTTCAAGCGGAAAAATCCTTTTCGGAAAACCAAGGCATTCATTATTGAGTTGATGGCCATCGCAATTATATACCTGCTCCTGACTTCGTACGCTGTGATCGCCCTCTCAATCTGTCTCTATCCAACTCTCCCGTTCCTCTTGGGAAATGTAATTCTGCTGGAAGATAACTACCCTTTCATCCTCTATCTTGGAACAACACTTCAGTCCTTACACATCTTTGCATTCAGCTACTACAATTGCGCTTTCTTCGTCAGCCTTGCGCCCATTTTGGTCATCATATTTGTGCCGTTCCTCGTCAACGAGTTTAGACTTGGGCGACCTTCGAAATCGTACGAAATGAATGATTGCATCCGCTCAAATTGCTTCCTGTTTATGGCCGCATATCGAAGTGCTCAAGTTATGCACGTCTACGTTATGAACATTTTTGGAAGATTGCTAATTCCTCTGCATTTTCTATTCTCTCACTTTCTCATATTTAGCTTCTTCGTTCTCATAATTTATTGGGATGAGCTGAACACAACCACACTTTTGACAATGTTGTTGTGGACGGTGATGGGGGTGTTTGGGTGGTCCATGGTGTTACAAATGGGCGTCGTTCTGCAGATTAAAGGGAAGAAAACTTTAAAATCTTGGAAAGGACATAATTGGGGGAGCAGAAGGGCGAACAGGATTATGAAAAGATTTGGGGAATCCTGTCCTCCCTTTAAAATTTCTTATGGCAGGGTTATGGTTGTGAAGAGGTTGACGTTGCTAACATTTTTCAAGAGTGTTTCCAGGGGAACTCTGAGGATGTTGCTTGCAATTTCGAAACCATAAAATAATTATTTTTAAATAATTTAATAAAAATAAGTAATTTCTGTTAATAAAAAATTTCATCAGTCCAACTCCATACTATCCTGATTTGATTCTTTGGAAGGGTCGCGTAATTGAAGGGAGATGATGAAGTAGGTAATCATCCCCATGACACTCTAAAAAGTAAAGAGACTATAAAATTAATTTTTAAACTACATTTTTATCAATTGAGTTTTTATTATAATGGGCACACCTTTCCAACGAAATCGAAATTCACTTTGAAGAGGTTATTTGCATCGATTGCAACGGGGTTGTCGTCCAGCTCATTGAGAACTATTTGATACATCAAGTTATTCCCAACACCGGCGCCAATGTCGTTGTAACCCATTTTCCTAACCCATGTTTTGAACTTGTCCATCTGGAAATTAATCCAATTACCTTTTTAAAAACTAATTGTTTACTACATTGCATATTTGAATTATATTATAGTTTCATTTTCATTACGTAAACACAAATACTGGCTGCCGAAATCATCCAAGTTGATACGCTGATAATGAGTAAAGCCGTAACGACCACATCATCTGCATTTCTTGTCATAACTGTGCCCTGTAGCGTTATGGAAAAGTAAACCGCCACAGTGACGAAATAAGCGAGAAATAGGGTGCCTGAAGCTGAATTTATCTCGTTGCTCAGCAACTTGAGTTGTTCGTATTCCTGCAAAACTTGACTGTTGAGGTTGTTCGAAGTTCGCAATTTCGCTACGAATTGTTGTACTGATGAGCGTAAAGTGAGGATCACTGTTAGAATGAGCACGTCGAGGAAATAAATAAATATCCAACGTGAGAATGGGACTGTGAATCCCAAAATAGCAAAGACAATTTGAACGCCGAAATTGTGGAGACAACGCCATTCCTTTGAAATTTGCAATGTGGCTCTCCCGTGGGAAACCAGTAGCTCCCATATACTTTGTCCGGAATGACGGCCAAGTCCAGGGAGCGAGTATATTGTATTCACAGAAGCTGCTAGAAGATATACCGCAATCCATCCGGATATCATCAATTTCATCTATAAAAATGGATTAGTACAATTTTTTAAGACTTTCCTTGGGAGTGGGATGAAAATGTTTTAAAACTTTTAACCTTAAAATTGTGTTTTTCGTCCAAGGCTGTTCGCATCATATTTACTCGACTAATAATTTCCAAGAATATATGTTGCCGACGGAAAACACACTCCGTGAGGCATGCAATGCACAATAAATTTGTTAGCCTGAAGAGCATCGTGAAGTAGTCAAAGTTGTCCTTGAAACCATGGAGAAAATAGAATGTCGTAATGTCACGACAGCTGAGGAAGGAATTGATGGCGTAAAAGATTCCACAGAAGAGCTGAAATTACAAAAAATACTTGTAATTTAATACGAACAAATACAATTTCATAAGTGTACACTTTTAACTTGGAGTAAAAACGAATTTAATTGAATCAACTTTTCGGAATCTTGCTCCTGAAATTTCGTAAGTCCTCGTGTCCCTGTTCAAATTGAAGGTGAAGGGGAGAAGGCAAGCATGACCAGCCAGTTGAAGGAAGAAGTGGAGAAAATGTGTGGGCTTGTAATTTTCAAAGCGGCTTCCAGAAATAAATTTGGAAGCTATGGGAGCAATGTCAATATTGATTTTGCCCATTTTTTCCCGGGATGCAAAGGTGGCTGGCTGTCTTGGTGATTAGTGTCTTACAATAAGCAAATTTATTTCACTTTGAAATTGAATTAAGCGTTTTTAATTTAATCAAATTAATTTTATATGCTTCAGAAAAATTATATTTTCTGCAATTGTTGTTTACTATTTTAAAATAATGAAAACACCAGGTAAATATTTGACTTCATATAATGTCATTAGCTTCCTTTAAACATATGACGCATATGTTCCACATATAACAGCTTTAATATGTTGTCAATCCACTTTTATGTAGATCGTAATCTGAAGGGTTTTCTGGAAGAAAGCGAAGGTAAAGAAGGGTGCCACCTTTTGCTTAAAACATATCGATTCGATTCGACATTTGTATTTTTTGCGTACATATGGGAAGAATATGTGTTGTGCATGCATCCTTGGCGTTCTATACACAACAACAGTTAACCATTCGTTCGTTTTCGTTATGGAACTTCAATTGTATTCGACTATAAATAAATGTAAAAATTTCATTGTTCTTC